>CM021106.1:623648603-623671934 GCA_007115665.2 Sequoiadendron giganteum
CATGTGATTTAATTAAATCAAGAGACTTTAGGAGATAAAAAGTGATTTATTTAATTAAACCTGATTTGTTTAATTGATAGATGAAATATGATTACTCAATGATGTTAATCAATAGTGTTAATTTTGCATGTCTACAGTTAGATCCATTATTTAAAAGATAATCTAACAACCCTCATTGTATTTTGCAAGGTAAAATGTACCTACAATTTGTAATGCTCAAAGGGCTTGAAATGAAAGCAATTTCGGGCCCCATGAGCATTGAAGATCATGGGTATATTTTACTTTGTGGAATACAATGATGTTCGTTAGATTATATTTTAAATCAATGGTGACAACTAAATATTATAGGGTCTACCCCTTAAACCCATCAATCATTTCCACCCTCACGCCCCTACTTTTCCATGAGAATTATTATTTTTAAATAGAAGGATTTTCCATCATAGTTAATGCGTTTTCCTATTATTTTACAAGATTCACCTAGATTTTCAACAAAATTTTAGTGATGTAGAAAAAATCGTAAAGAAAATTAATATTTTTTCCAAAACATGGAAAGATTGGCCAATTGAAATTAATAATTTTTTTCAAAAAAATGAAAGATTCAAAAAAAAATAATATCTTTTCTTGAGGGGGCTTTCTTAAAGTTATCACTATTTATCATTTTTAATTGATGAGAGAATAATAATGATTTATTTAATTTAATAATTAGATAAATGTGAGGATGATATTTCCATCTAGAGATAAATTTTAGTGATGGATGAAGAATAAATTTCTTAATGAAATATTGAGTTAACTAAGGAGTGAAGATTGAAATTTTAAAACAAGATAGAGTTAATTTATTAAAGAAGATGGAGTTTTATAATGATATCAAAATAAAAAACAATTATTTGAAAATTGATAATTAGATTTGATTTAATTAAATTATAAATTATTATTTAGTTATTTAAATAAATGGATAAATAGTTATTAATTAATGATCTGATAATCAATAAAAAGTAAATGATACAATTAATAAATGGTAATATATGACTAATAATTAATAATATGGTTAGAGAATCATTTGAAAATAATAATGGTATGTGAAATATTTTAGTGTCCATATTTTTCATGGAACAAAATTGTAGATGAATTAAGGCTAGTCAAGTCCCTAAGATTTTCATCAAGAGAAAGAATAGCATTAAAGTCTCTAGCCAAAATCCATGGAACAAAAATAATTATGGAATGAACAAACTAAAAATTTTACTAAAAAAAAACATAAACGTTGGAGAATAAAATTTGATTAGTAGATTTGAAACGTGTATTTATCAAAGATAAAGAATCCTTACATGTTAAGCAATAGGAAGGTGTAATTTGATGAGGGTCCCACAAACAAGATAATCCACTTACAAGGACTTGTACTCCTATACATTAGCATTGATTACCTTTCCAAAGAAAAAAAACAAACCCAACATTTTTTTCGCATAAAGTTTGGTTTCTTCTCGAAAAATTATATTAGGCTTATGAATTTAGATGAGATCTTGAACAACCTTCTAACAAAGGTAGCTACCCAAACTCCTAGCATCGTATGAAATAATAAACATTTATTATGGAAAAGAAACTATGAACCTAGATATGAACTACCCTAGACTCAGTTAATGTTTTTCTTGTCAACTTCCCTTTTTCTTGTACATTTTTCTTACTTTTAAGATTCTTTTGTTGCTGACCTAATAGTGTAGGATTTTTCTTTTTAATACTAATATCATCTTTGACTTGAATATCATGAAGATCTATAGGCATATCACAATCAACAAATTCAGATCAACTACATTAACATTCAAAATATAAACTAAAGCATTCAAATCAATACCAACCAAATTATCTCTATGGTTTCTACTAGACTTTTCTTGAGGTAAGACTTGCACAACAAAAGGATTTTATAATTTTGGTAATGCGAGTTGGGAATAGTCAAGAAGAACCAAGTCTTGATTAACTAAAATTTTCTCAACCAAAGTAGAATCGAGATCGTCAAATTTTTCTAGAATATCAAATCTACTATTTGAATTCCCTTTGGAAATATCTTTTTACTAGCACATATTAGTCCTTTCTTTATTTTGATATCGCATAGGAATAAACCCATTTGTGTTAGGTTTTTTGGAATTAATTGGGACTTTCCCTTTCTTATTTCCATTTACTTTCACTAGAGAAACACATTGTGGGGAAGAAGGAATCTCATATACCTATTTTGGGAAAATCCTTTGAAGATACCCATAATCATGATATAGAGGAAATAAAAAAGGAAGAGTCTCAAAATCCACCTATTGGATCCAATTCATATTTTCCAACCTAATCTCCAATGGATTAGGAAAATAATTATTTAGATCAATCTCTACATATATATGGGCATAAGTAGTTGTCATTCTCTAGAGTGTTTGGCGAGAAGGGCCAAGAGGTTTTCCAAGATCCATTACAATTGAATGAAGAATATCAAGTCTCCAAAATTCCATGAGCAATTGAAAAAGACAAACCTAAATTGTAATTCAAGATGGAAATTCCAAAGCTTAATGAACAACCCTCTTGATTGTGAAAATATTTTCCTTCTTCAAATGCCTAATTTTTATCTGTCATTCTTGTGATGACTAAAAAGAGAAAAACATTACCTATCAGGACCACCTCATATGTCCCTTTGGCTGCCATCTACTACAAGACCATTTTTTTCAAGAAAGACAAAGTAGTTTTAAAACCCATAATTTTACAAATCAATTCAGACACTGATAAATAAAATGATTTTTAAGTTAATAGCTACAATGATTTCTTTCTCATGATTGTACAAACACCCATTCAATTCGGAGGAATTCTCAATTCTTTGATAAGTCCCAGGGCATCGAGCAAATAACTGCATTAACATACTAGAGGTTAAGCCTTCATCAAATCGAACAGCATCATTAAAAGGAAAACGCATAGGTCCACCTGAACCCCCACTAGATCCAACCATAAACGATCAGACCACGCATGCAAAGCACAAGGCTCACATTAAACAGCAACCAAAAATGATGAAAACAAATCACAAAGAAAATATTAATGGATAGAGGCTGGGCAGAAAAGAAAAAGCCTAGAGGATCTATTCTGAATACAGTAAAGAACCATCTGCCCGTCGCATGCAGAGAAGTAGCCGCTTCGCACAAATACTCGTTGTAGGCTCACGTCCTCAACTTTCCATGATTCCAAGGTATGAGATATCTTATCTTGTCTTTTGAAAGACACAAGTGCCTGATTAATGCCAACTAACCTTCAGATGCCTGTTCCCAGCAGATTAGCATTCAAACAGGAAGCTGAAAACGAACAAAGCAGACCAAGCAGCATGAAATAACCCTTGAAAAACAGAATGGAAAACCCAGAGCATCTCAGTTTAATTCTGATAATAAGCATTAAATATAGTTGAACTCTAACTCTTATTCTGGCCAAAACATTGACCTCCATTTAAAAGCTATATTTTATAACCTGCTCCCACGCATCTTATGCAAATATATTTGATTTTTCTAGAGCTATTGGACGATCGCAACGAAGAGACTTTTAATAGTGTGATGACGATTTAAACTCACCCTACCATTCAAACAGAGCAACGATTAAAAGATGTCAAGACTAGTTGTTCTGGAAATTCTATAATAGTGATTGATGATAGGGACGAAATGCTTTGACGGCTACGCCCTTTTAACGGAAGCCGATTTGGAAAGTTGTGTCATGTCAAGAATAAACCTGTTCAAGTTGAGTGAAGAAGAACCTCCCTGCCCAACCGCTTTACATGCTGCATCCTTCAACTCCCTGCCTCTTTTTCTAAGCTCCTGCGCTTGCGGACCCTCCATCAGTCTCCTCACGCCTTTCTCTATCTCCTCCCTCTTAACCACCAGATTCTCATCTATGTCCACGCTCTCCAAGTCCATGCCAATCTTCCACACATCCTTGTAGAAGCGGCAGTCGAGAAACTGGTCAATGAAAACGGGCCATCCAATTGATAAGAGGATAGATGCTGCCTTGCGCAGGGTAAGGCACCATCACTGCATGCAGGCCATTCATTTTCATGCCTTCTGATTGCATGGGATGCCTTAAAACTATATAAGAACAGACTGAAGCCGAACAAATTTCCCTAAAAAAATTTTGTACGAATGGAGTTCATGTACACGTTTGGAAATTTGCCTCCACTCCTAATATGCTAGGGGTGAAGAAGAGACGGTAATAAGTTATTCGTTTGAAAATGAACGTTCTGTGTGTTTTTAATGTCTGCTCTGATTTTCTAAAATAATTGTTGCAGGACGAATTGAATGATTTTGTCAGTTTATCCTCTTTGATTGGTAGGTGCACATAATGTGAATAGCTAACTCTTCATTTGTAGGGTAACTACTACTTATGTACAAGATCATTAATATTGGTCTTCTCTATTATTCATCGTGTAATTTTTTGGGACCAAACGGATATCTTCTCTTATTTGACATATTATGTCATTCATTTCAATTCAGTGAGGGTGGGTATGTAATTATTGAATATTTCTGTTTTTCTTGATATAAGAAAAATAAAATATGTATATATAAAAACTTTATAAACTCTTTTAAATACAGTAAAAAGTTTGAAAATTAAAACTCAAAAACAATTTACTTTAATAATCCTCTTCATATTAATATCTATAGATATATAGATATATTTCATATTTCTAATATAATTTTCTTTATGAATATTAAGTATGATGTTTTTGGGTTATGAACCTCAAAAGTCTAATCAAGACACTTCTCTCCATATATTGCCAATAAAGTATATCATATGGGCTTTAAGGTTTTTTTATAAGTATCAAGTAAATTATAATGGCATGGTTCTCGCCACATGGAAAACTATAAGCAAAGGTCTTACGTCTCATTAAAACATTTGAATGTCCGGGAACAAAACGATTTTATCATGTGAGGAAAGACGTATTTTAAACGTAAAGTACTAGAAAATGGGCAGTGGCCATCCGCATAACGTGGCGAAAATGGATAGTTTGATTACCAAACAGTCAAAAGTCTGGTTCGAATCCCATGTGCACCAAAATTGATGAACTTCTTTTCACCGGTTCAACTTCAATTTTCTCTCTATCCTTGTGCTTCCCATAATTCTGATTCACTGACATGATCATGTACATAACTCCAACTTACGATAAAATTTATCATAGCAAAAATAAACCCTAACCCTTCAACGATTTAGAAAGGATGTAGTAATGATCTACTTCTAGATTAATACAGAATAGTGAAGAACCTGTATGAAATACTGAGATGCCAATAATAGAGATCAATGAGGAACGAAATGCTTTGACGGCTACGCCATCTTAGCAGAAGCTGATTTGGAAAGTTGTGTCATGTCATGAACAAACCTGTTCAAATTGATAAAAGAAGAACCTCCCTGCGCAACCGTTTTAAATGCAGCATCCTTCAACTTTCTGCCTCTTTTCCTAAGCTCCTGCGCTTGCGGACCCTCTATCAGTCTCCTCACGACTTTCTCTATCTCCTCCCGCTTAACGACCAGATTTTCATCAATGTCCACGCCCTCCAAGTCCATGCCAATCTTCCACACATCCTTGCAGAAGCGGCAGTCGAGAAACTGGTCCATGGAAAAGGGCCATCCAAGCATTGGAATTCCCATGCTCATGCTCTCCAAACACGAGTTCCACCCGCTGTGCGTAAGAAACCCTCCCACGGAAGGGTGTGACAACACCTTCACCTGAGGCGCCCATTTCACAATCAGTCCCCGATCCTTCGTCCTTTTTACAAAATCCTCCGGGAGAGTGGCAGGCTTGCCTCTCGCAATATCCATGCGCAGAACCCACAGAAAGGGGTGCTCACTCTTCTCTAATCCCATTGCCAACTCCTCCAACTGTTCGTTTGATTTGAAGGCGACGCTGCCGAAGGAAACGTATATCACAGAAGCCGGCTGTTGGGCGTCAAGCCATTTAAGACAGCTCTCGTCCTGCTCCAACAGACTCGCACGCCCGTTCAAATCTCTTCCTTCCAAAAAATTGGGAAGAAATACAGGCCCTACTGCCAAAGCAGGACAGCCATTGATGGACAGTGCGCTTACCGTCTCGGGAGCCTCCACCTCATCGAACGTGTTGACCAGCACATAGTCTGCCTTACTTTGAATTTGTGACTGACGGAGGCAATGCTGAAACAAAACGTCTGATGTGTCAGCAGCACGATACAAGGAAAGTAGATCGGTCGGCAACAAAGGCGGAAGATTACCAGGCAAACAAGTGATCACTTTGTCCGCCCTCTTCGAATCCTCAACTGCAATTATAAGCTTTCAGTTATTACAAACATTTTGAACAATCAAAGCATAATTGAGGATCACTAGTGTAGCTTCTGTACCTTTGACAGGAATATGTCCGCGGGAGAGGAGAAGGTTGGTGTTGCACTGAGCAATAGAAGAGGCGGCGCACATTGTCCAGAAGATGACTCGAGGCAATCCCATCTTGATGGCCACTTCGTGAGTGCAAGGCATGAAATTTTCTGTTATGATGCAAGTGATGGGAGGAGTTCCCTCAGATAAGCTGCACACCAAATGATGCTCCAGGACGGGGCCAAGTTTTTCCACTGCAATTGCATATTCGGCAGGATTGGAGAGACGACCGTGGTCAGGTGGCAACCCATCTGGAATGGTGAGAAACCTAAATGTGGCGGTGGAGGGTTCATCATTAACTGTTCTGAACATGCACCGGTGACTCCACTCCGTGTTGACGAAGGTGATGAAAACCCCTCTTGAAAAGAGCAGGTGAGCCAAATTGATAAGAGGATTGATAGTGCCTTGCGCAGGGTAAGGCACCATCACTGCATGTAGACCATTCATTTTCATGCCTTCCAATTGCTTGGGATGAGTTGAGCCTGGCCTTAATATCCATAAAAACAGATTAGGAAAGGCCTCAGTTGCCGTCCATGTTTCAACTACCATTCATTTATGATCATGTTTCAACAACCATTCATTGATACATGTTAATTAAAAGTCTATTAAAAAATTTCAAATGTATCAATAGTTGTTCATTTTATATTTATATTCAGTAGTTACAAAAATATATTTTATTAAAGAAACTGTGCAACTTTATTGATACCAATAGTACATGATTAATGAAACATTTATACATATGTATTGAATCAATCTTAAAAATATGATGATAACACTGAAAAATATATATAAAAAATTATAAACATTCTATTTATAATTTTAAAATACACAAAATTAAGTATAACAGCTACTGATACACCTCCCCTAAAGCAGAGCAAATTTCCCGTTAAAAGTTTTGCCTGAACAGTGTTCATGCGCTCCGTGCTCTAAGGTTTGTATCTGAATTCGACTATGTTGCCACAGGAAGGATGGTTATATCACTCGTTTGAATATGAACGTCTTGTCTGTTTTTAGTGTCTGATCTGATTTTCGAAAATAATTAATGCAGGACGAATTAAATGTTTTTGTCAGTATGCGCTCTTTCAAAACGATAAAGTCTCAGGATGGTTGGGTTCTGATAGCTCCCACACGAATTGATATTTTGGGCATAATTTGAAGAGTTTTATTTAGAAATGGTTTATAATATAATTTTTTACTTATTGTTTTTAATTTATAATATGAAGTATCAAGAGCTGTCAAAAGAATTTGATAAATATTTAGTATTATAATGTTAATTAAAAAATATATTTGAAGAAATTAAAAAAAATTAAAATTAAAATATACATTCAATTTTGTTAAATCAATAGTTTGGTATATATTGAATGTATTTAGTTATTGGTAGTCTATAGAAGAAAGGGTTCATGATGGTGGATTCCTATAATTGTCATATGAATTGATAATATGAATCTTATTTGTGGTGAGAGGTTTTTTTAAACATTATTTAGAAAATAATTTTTCAATTCATTATTTATAAATTTTAATAATGTATTAAGAGACTTCAAAATAATTTAATCAATGCATAATATTTAAATGATTATTTAAAAGAGTTTATTTGAAAGAAATGAAATATAGTGAATTTAAATATAGATTTAATTTTGTCAAATTAGTAATGTGATGTTAATTGTATATATGAAAAAGATTCATCTTAATTGTGACTAATATATATCTTCTTATTAATAGTCATATGCACTTTACATAACAAGATATAAGATTTGCTAAAAATATTATATATCAACCATATTATCAAAAAGACATATATTGTTCCAAATATCAACCCTCCTACAATAATTTGTAGTATCACCATGTCCAATTACTAGTCCATTTAATATGTACAATACCTACAACAATACAAAAATAGACTATAAAATTCACCACTTACAAATAAACTAGCAGCTGGGTGTAGTGACATGCAACGATGAGCCGATAGGCGGAGGGGAACTCCAAGTGGCAAGGATCTGTACATGCATAGAATAAATTAAAGAGGGGGATGCTAAGAACAATCTGGGAGGGAGCATAGGAGTTGAAGATGAATGCACAATTACTATTGTGACCATATAGAACAAGATGCGGGCAAGAAAACGGTGCTTTGAAAGAATACATTAGTGCATGAAAGAGAAATTTAAAGAATTTGGAAGCAGTTTATTGACAACCAATAGATAAAATTAATGCAAACAAAATCCATTGAGGGAAGATAAATTTGAATTGAGTTTTTCAATACAACTACGCACAGGAGAATATTTTGAAGCTATTTGAAATACCAAAAATATTCCATGATAATCGAGAACAACCATAGTCAATGTTATAAATGAATATAAACAACCCATATTGACAATCATTGGTTGTAGGTTGCTTTTTTTATGATATGATCATTATCATTATGTCCATTATAGTATTCTTCTTATCGCTGAATTTGTTTGTCTTGAGTATGTTCTACAAAAATGAAAGGAAAATGTGAAGTTTAGTGTGATGAACATGTGTCATTGTTAGACAATATCTAAATTAGGAAATATAAATAGTTCTATAATTTATAACAAACAATATGTAATGCACCTGCAATAGAAGAGATCAAATAAATAAGAGAATACATGAGTGCATAAAAGGGAAATTTAAAGAATTTGGGAGCAGTTTATTGACATCCAATAGATAAAATTAAAGCAAACAATAGCCATTGAGGGAAGATAAATTTAAATTGAGTTTTTCAAAACAACTATGCATAGGAGAATATTTTGAAGCTATTTCAAATCCCAAAAATATTCCATGATAATCGAGAACAACCATAGTCAAGGTTATAAATGAATATAAACAACCCATATTGTGAATCACTAGTTGTAGGTTGCTTTTTGATGATATGATCATTATCATTATGTCCATTATAGTACTTTTTTTATCACTGAATTTTTTTGTCTTGAGTATGTTCAGCAAAAATGAAAGGAAAATGTGAAGTTTAGTGCGATGAACATGTGTCATTGTTAGACAATATCTAAATTAGGAAATAAAAATAGTTCTATAATTTATAAAAAATGATATGTAATGCACCTGTAATAGAAGAGATCAAATAAATAAGATGTAGGCATACCTTGTGAATGCAACGAGATGCAGTTTGTTTACGATTATAACTCCCATATAATTTTGTTTCGGTACCTGATAATTTTGTTGAGTTGAAATCAGTGTTATACATTTTTAAAAGTATATAATTGTATCATTTATGACAAATAATTTGAAATGCATTTGTGAAATAAGAGAAGGAATAAAGGAAATATAGCCTTACCTTGTATATAAATGAAATGTAGTTGCATCTCATACACCATGCCAAATGTGTGATTGCGAGGTTATGTAGCATTGTGGAGATCTGTAGTTATAGTTGAGAACATTTGTAATCTAAAATGGTTTCAATCAAATATAGTTACAGAAAAATGGTTCAAAGGTGAGAGCACTAGCAGTGGCATCATTGACCAAACAAGATGAATGAATTTAGAGAAAAATTTAATATAAATGTTATATGGTCAACCAAAGAAGAGAAAGGAATTCAGGTTTGTCATTGGAGGAGAGGAGAAGCATAATGCAAGAATTGAACAACAAATTCTCTTGGTAATCACCATAGAAGCAAAACTTTCGCTAGCTTGGTGGGAGTGGTTGCAACTACACTATGGAGGGAATGACAAGGAAGTGAAATTAGAAATGGTGAAAATTCTATATCAATTGAATTGAAGAGGGAAGGGAGAAGCGGTATAGTTACTAAAAATAATACAAACATTCTATCATGTTGGTAATGCACACAGTTATTGGAGGTGATCCTCTTCTTTGATTCAGAGTGCATTGTATTTTTTGGCACGTAATCTGGAGTATCTATCAAAAGAGAAAGGAAGATCTATGTGTATTCCTGCAATGGATTTTACATGGGAAAGAGATGTGAATGTTAGTCCTTGTCTTTCTTTAGTTCCAATATCTATTGTAGCTTTCTCCAGTGTCAAGCCTTCAAATTTATGTATTGTTATTGCCCAAGCCATTGTCATGGGGAGTTGTGTTTGGCTGCCTCATGTGATCAGGGGATTGGGGACGTCTTTTGGGTTGTCTTGATCCCATGTTGGGCCAATGTAGTTTAAGAAGTGAACAATAACATATTATGGTGGTTGGGGTGGTTTAGCACCCCTAACGTATACGATAGACTTGACAAAACCCAATGATCCATTGACCAGGACAACTACCACCCAAAGATTTGTTGTTAACAAATTACTTGTTCACAAATTGCAAGTAAGAGCTTTGTTTGAAGTTTCTTATCATCACCATAATCAAGTGTGTTTTGTTGAGTAGCTTCAACAATACTAATTGCAATGGGAATATTTAACTATTGAAGAATTTTTCTATTGTGCAAGGTGACCAAGCTATTTGTTGGGAATAAGTGAATATATGCATCAAATTGTTGGTTTTATTGAGCTAAAATCATGGTGTTTGTTCGATTCATACGAGTTTTCCAATCAGCTTGAGATTCCTGAGAATTTCTAATATTAAAAAGTAGTCTACAGAACTCTTGTTGTGCATCAGACTTTCCATGTTGGTAGAAGACTATGTTGAGTATGACAACAAAATTAAAAGTGTGCCAAAAATCCAAGGTTGTGGTGCAAGAAGCATAGATAGGCCCATCCAAAATAGATGAAAATTATGGGAGGTCACCCACAAGTATAATAGAGGCACCACCAAATGGCTTCATATGTCTAGCAAGAAACACTTGCTACAACCGACTATCTATTTTGAGTAACAACTTGGGTCCCAAGAAGCTCATTTCATCAAATAATATGTACTTAATATGTTTGAAGTTCTCTTGAAATATCTAGTCAATGGTTGCCCTTCAATGAATTCATATCTTTAATTAGTATATGAAGAGTTGCATGCAATGTAGAGGCGCGTATATTGTAAGCAGCCACCCCCATTGGCACTAAAGCAAGCAAAGGATTCATTCTCCGATTTGGCCTTGTATTTAGTGTTCTCTGAATTTTGTCTATAAGAAATGATTTACATGTACGTACAGTACCTTGAATAATCATATGCAATGGGGATGATGAAGATGGGCCAAGGCGGTGATGTTTAATGATATTTAAAGAAATCTTTTTCTTAGGAGATAGTTGATGACAAAGTGCAGTTGCAACAAGTGGGAAAAGACTATCTTCAACTATATACAATTTACTTATTGAGATGAATTCTATAATAACATTATGTAGATTCTCGAGAACATGGTGTGTGTCCCACATGTGATTTAAATCAAAGTCTCGTCTACCTAATAGATGCAGTTTGTCCAAGTAGACATTGTTTGTAGGACAAGGGAGAGAAAGCAATTACCATTCGTATTCATCTGTGGGAGGTGGAGAGTGGGTGTTGTCGGTATCACTATCACCTTTTTCTTGACTGGTGGGGGGAGCAATAACTCTATTGACATGCCAATGGTGATATCTAGCAACATGAAATTTCCTCAAGTTCTATGTTATACTATCTTTGGTGAGGTCTATATTTGCTTCAACATTTTGAAAAGGCTTGTATAGTAGCAATTTTGATGAGAAAAAAGTTTCAAAGGTATCGCAATTCTTAGGAGGGGCAGACTTGAATATAAGGTAAACAATGATCACAGCAGGGTGTGGTTGTAAACGCCAACCCCCGCCTTTGTGATTGTTCTGATGTGTATACAATTGTGCAGATTGAATAAGCGATATAGTGTCCATCTCAGCGAGTCTTTGCATGTAACAATGAATACAACTACTTGCAAGCTCTTCACCATTGTCAACTATTTTCAAATGGTAGATGGTTTTCTTACTCACGTTCAAAGATAGAAAATACCAACTTGACATGACAAGGGGCAAATTTTGCAGCATATGGCATATTTCTTGTGCACCAATGTCACGATCTACAACCAATTTCGTCATGAAATTTTTATAGGAAAGCAACAATTTATCCCCAGATGAATTTGTATTTGCAAGCCTCTATAATATATCAATATATCTTTCACTTTTTTTCAAACTTTGATGCATATTTGGAAATGTAGTTTAGCACAATTTGTCTTGACAAGATTGGCTGGAAATTAGCGTTTGCTCCCCAGATCACAAGCATCTCAAGGTTGTGGATATTAAGGCACTCATCATTTCTTGTTGGTTTATAGGATTTTTTTTATTCATTTCCAATTACCAATGTCGATGATAGTTGTGCATTATGTGGAGCTTTGTAGCGACATTGTAATTTCTGTCATTTTTTCCTCAGGCATGTGTATTGAGTACATTTGGTATGCCTTTGTACCGTGTTCACCAGTTGTTCATAATCCACCATTGGGTCCATGCAAGAAATTTGTGAAGTGTTAAGAAAATATGGGTCCTCCAAAGAAGAGTGGTGGACTCTTGATATTAGCTCTTCTAGGGAACGAGGATTCCATGCTGAAACATAGTGATCAAAGAATAATTTTCCTTTTTGAACTTCATGTGGGTTGGAACAGTCAAGCATCTCCATATTCGGGGCACCTAGAAGCCACAAAAAACCATGGACATGTGTTGATCCATGGTGTTGCCACTTATACCTATACCAATAATCCTTTGCATGGAAAAGCCTCTCAAGAACCTCGTCACAAAAAATAGTGAACCGCAAGTGCATACATACAAGGTTATTATATGCGGGTTCTAGACAAATTTTTTTGTGAAGTGTCTTTGGGAGTATGGCATATGCGGCTAAGCACCATGATCAAGTATCTTGTACAAATCAGGCTATTTTTTGTCTACGGAGCTCAAAGTGAAAAAAAGAGTTGGTGTCCGAAGTTAGTGGATCATTGTAGTGAGCTATTGTCAGCACTTGCCCTAATATGAGCATGTTCCTCACAAAGATGCACCAAAGTGAACGAGTTGGTTTTCTATCTGGGTGTCTCGTGCATCCCAAAGCAGTTGTCACAGTGCAACCACAAACTTTGGGATCCTTTCTTCCAAGTTTGTTTTCATGAAAACGGAAGCTGACTGTTGGCTTCGATGTCTCATTATTAAATTATAAAGGTAATATATAAATCTGACATGCCTCCCAAATCTATTATCATAGTGTCTCATCAAGTGCAATACATATTCATGTAAGTGGGTCTGTATGCTTCTCAACTATAGGGGCATTGTTGTTCCAGTGGGGAGCAATGTTGGAAAAGCCATGCTTAATAACCATTCTATATTGTATTCAATGATAGGGTTAGAATTTATCTCAGGCCAAGGAAAAGTATCTTGACTAATGTATTTAATCTACAAATCATCTCTAATTTCCTGCAATTCCTAGGGAGGGTTGGGCAACAATGGAATAAATGATGATGAGTCCTCAAGCTCTTGGCTTCCTCATCAACAACAATTTCTAAGGTTGCTATAGGTTCAACTATATTATGTACTAGTTCTTTCATTGTGTGCAAAATATTTGAGATGTCAGTACTTGTAGAAAGCAACAAATTTAAAGCATCACCATAGTATGGATCATTTTCAATTTTGGATATCAATGCAGCCATGACATTATGTTTGTCAACATAGCAATCATAGTTCATTCCCTATATACTAGTTCTTTGAAAAATCACCACTTCAATATCATGTAGGTGACGTGATAACAAAGTTGCAATTTGTGTTGTCTTGAGGGAAGCTTATAGTATGGCCACTATATTTGTATTGGCCTCCTCTATCATGGGTCACTTGCAAAACTAGAGAAACTCTAACTATAAGAATTTCTTCAAATTGAGTCATCTTTGCAAGGATAGGAGGTTGTGGTCCTGGGTCCATCTTGTTCATTGAAGTGAATCAGTGGATGCCCTTTTCAAAAGCACAACATAGAAAAATGACGTCTGGGTTGGATGCTCCCACTTTCATTCTAATGTAGATTTCCTTGCAAATACTGCAAACTTTCAAATTAGACAAAGCATCAATGTGTCAGTGGAAGGACTGCATTGCAACATAAAAAGGATCTCCAAACATACCATTAAAATGATGATGGGCTGATGATGCGGATGGAAATCCATGCCTGGAAAGGTTGTGCTGAGATCCACAACCACCCATTATCGAGGGACCTTCACTGGGAAGGTTATGTGCAAGCTTCCAAGGAATGGAGGTTGTTGGACTATAGAAGCCAACATGTGTTTCCAATAGGCTCGACAACAATTAAGGTGCGGTCTCTTGATCATGCGGGGACAATAAAGGATGAACTACAATGACTTTTTGTTGCAAGTATTTGGCTCGATGAATTGCACAGATTTGGTCTCTATGTTGCACATAATAGAGTTGGTTTCTTTGGATTTTTTATTCCTTTTTTGGTCCACATAATGTAGGACTGGAACTTGAACAAGGTCGAGGAGCCTACAACCATAATATGAGGAAAATAATAAAGTTCTTGCAAACACCAACTTAAATAACAATGGTATAGCTAAAGAGATTAATCCAACTCAAAAAATCACAATTGTTTAGTAGCATGATGGACAAAAAGAATCAAGAGAATTTCTAAACACAGGTGCATATGGGTGTGATGGATAGGAAGCAAGGAAAGTAGAAGTTGCAAAGATGTATATATATATATATATATGTGCATGTGTATCAACAAGTTTAAATGTAGATGTAGATGAATGTTGTTTGTAACTAATTTCACATACATACATGTCTATATATAGACCTTTTTGGTCAAAGATTAAAAAATAGAGCATGGTGTATCGATGTATAACCACTTCTATAAGCAGCAAAGCAATAGGATCAAGAAAAAAAATTGTTTTGATGGGACAGGCATTGGGAAAAAGGGAAAAGAAAACAGATGTCCAACAAACAAAAAATACAAAAAGGTGCATATAACTTGAGAAACATATATTTCGTTATAGATTTTGTTTCGTAAGTATATATATGCATTGCATGCCTTGCATACATAATAGGCAAGACTATATAAATGTTGACTTCATCTAATTTCACATACATAGATATCTGGACATAGGGAAAATAAAATCAAACACACTAAAAGAAGGCTTGCTCTCCACCCTACCATATTATGTCATGGAGCCTTGAGGGCTCTCAGCAAACCCACGAGCAAGAACATAAATTGTCTAGCACTATAATAAATGTTGAGATCAATGTTTAATATTACACTTAATATATATCCTATCATACATATGAATGTTGTATGCATCTAATCTCACAAACATACACATCTACACATAGGAAATATAAAATGAAACACAACAAAATAAGGCCTACTCTCCACCCTACTATTCTGGGTCATGGAGCCTCGTGGGATCTCACCAAATCCCCAAGCAAGAACATACATTGTCCACCACTTTGATCAATGGTGAAATCAACGTTTCTTATTACACTTAACATACAACCTATCAGAGAACCAGGGCCAACATGAAGAAAAAATAGGACACTACGCCTCTAGAGACCCGGGATCTAAAGATGGTGGCCTAGGATTTGGACATCTTGGATACGGAAGTGGTGGAGACCTTAAAGTCTCTGGGTTAGGCTTGGGTGTGTCTATGTCATTGCTAGTTTTTTTCTTTCCTTTTGTTGGTTTTCGCTGGTGGTTGCTTCTCTTTTTTGTTTATCTATGGTGTGCAACCTGTCTTGTCTTGGACTTACTTATGTTCTATCTTTTATTGGTTTTTAAACTTTATGGTTTTGGGTCCCTATAGAACCCATTTTTTCCTCAATCAAAAACATACAACCTATCATTCTAACAACTCCTTTTTGAGGCTGAAAAAATTAATAACTAAAAAGGTGCATCTAATTTTAAATACCCATATATCGGTGTAGATTTTATTTTGCAAGTACATATATAGGCATTGCATTCCTTGGATGCATTTTAAGGGATCTATTGCTCGGATATATATACACACAAAAAATATATGTGGAAATGTATGTATGTGGAATTACATGTAGAAAATAGGTATATTGTCTACCACTATAATAAATACAGAGATAAATGCTTAAAATTACACTTAATATATAACCTTTCATACATATGAATGTCATCTGCATCTAATCTCACAGACATACATAACTGCACATAGGGAAAATAATATGAAACACACCAAAAGAAGGCTTGCTCTCCACCCTACCATATTGGGTCATGGAGCCTCATGGGCTCTCACCAAACCCCCGAGCAAGAACATAAAATTTCTACCACTATGATCAATGGTGAAACCAATGTTCCTTATTACACCTAATATAGAGCAGGTATCATTCTAACAATTCCTTTTTGAGGCTCAAAGAAATAATAACTAAAATGGTGCATCTCACTTCAGACACCTATATATTTGTATCTAGATTTTGTTTTGCAAGTACATATATAGGCATTACATGACTTGGATGCATATGTAGGTATCTGTTCACCAAACATGGGCACATATAACAAGCAATAACCAAAAAGCAAAAAAATGTAGATATGTATAGCATTTAAACCAAACCAACCATAACATTGAAAATGGTTATGTTGAATGGAGAAACATACAACATTGTCATGTGCTTGCAAGAATAAAAAATATGATGCAACCAACAAATTGTTTTTCCTCTCACAAGCACATTATAGCGGTGTGTGGTTGTCATCCATAATCACATTAACCACAATCTGCAATGGTTATAAAAGGGAAAAGAATAAATGGAAATGGTTGTAATATATATATATATATATCAGTATAGATTTTTTTTTGTAAGTATGTATATATGTGTTGCATTCCTTGCATGCATAATAGGAAGCACTATATATGAATTTTGGCTACATCTAATTTCCCATATGTTTTGGATGTCATTTTTCCTTTTTTTTTACAAAAACAACTTGAAAATCCTAAGCCTGAGATAATTACTTTACACAAGAATAGGTACCACATGTTTCAGTTAACAAGAGAAATTTGAATAAATGCACAATGTTTCTCTTAAATAGGAAAACATCAACTGTCAATTAAAACATATGTACTTGTTCCTTTGTCAAATGTTCCAACAATTTTTGGATGAATGGACACAAGGCCAAGCCATGCCAAGTAGCAATAATTTTTAATGGAGAATTTTAATTATAGACCTACAAAATAAATAGCAACTATCTTATGAAACGAATAAACATAGGAAGGAGTATATATGAATGTTCTCTACATCTTATTTCACATACATACATATTTGCACATAGGGATGAATGTTGTGTGTGTCTAATTTCACAAAAATACATATATGCACATAGGGAAAGTAAAATGAAACACAACAAAAGAAGGCCTTCTCAACACCCTACCATATTGGGTCATGGAGCCTCATAGGCTCTCACCAAACCCCTGAGCAAAAACATACTTTGTCCACCACTGTGATCAATGGTGAAACCAATATTTCTTATTATGCTTAATATAAATCCTATTATTCTAAGAATTCCTATTTGAGGATGAAACAAATAACAACTCTCTTCCCAAAACAATAAACATGGGGAGGAGTATATATGAATGTTGTCTACATCTAATTTCACATACATATATATCTGCACATAGGAAAATAAAAATGAAGCACAACAAAAGAAACATATAATTTTTGTGTGCATATATTTCCAAGCAATAGATTCCTACATATGCATCCAACATATGCAATACATATATATGTAGTTGCAAAACAGAATCTATACCGATATATATGTATCTGAAGTTAAATGCACCTTTTTAGTTATGATTTCTTTGATCAATGGTGAGACCAATGTTTCATCTTACACTTAATATACAACCTGTGATTAGATAAGAAATCCTTATTGAGGCTCAAAAAAATAACAACTATCCTTCGGAAAGAATAAACATAGGAAGGAGTTCATACCCACACATTATTGATTGTTGTTCAATAGCTTCAAAAATATTATTTAAATTATGATTTCGATGTAGTGGTGATCATTACAAAGTGATAAAATAGTCCACATATACGCTTACAAAGAAAAATCTATATGGATATATATGCATCTAAATTTATATGTAGACAACACACATATATATCCATAGGTGGACTTGTCAATAGAGAAATCACCACGAGAGAAAACGAAATAAACATCACTTGACACAAGCTGGCATGGAAAAATTGTTTCATGTATGGTTTCCATATAGTGCCGACGACCATAATAATATTTAGCATTCTAAAGTTACCAAAGCAATTGAATAGTTTATGTTATTTTCAATAAGGCATTGTTGACTATTGTTCTGTAGCTTCAACTGCTATCAAGCCTATGAGACACCACTGTGAGAAGTGTTTTTGAAAACAACATACATACATATCCACACCTAAACTTGTCAATACATGTGATAAAAAATATAGATAAGTTTAAATGTAGATATATATGTATGTTTACTGGGCAGAGGAAATAAACATCACTTGTCACAGCTTGTCATGACAACATTGTTTCATGTATGGGTTCCATATATTGATGATGGTTGCAATAATAGATATGCATGGTACAAATGCCTTAAATGATTAGTGGTACTTGACAAGATTACTATAAAATATACAAATTATAAATTCTCATAATGATACAAGAAATAATACATTTTGCTAGGCTGGATTTTAATAACCTAGGCTCAAGAAAAATCACAAAAGTATTACACAGTCAATAGACGACAATCATCATTGAATGCTACATAGGAAATATGATAACAAAAATGAATTTATGCAACTCTAATAAAATCAAAGATAACCATATGTGACATGGCTTTATGAATGGAGAGCCAAGACCAATATATTCAACATTCAACCAACATTGAAATATTAAAAACACATTCATGAGATTGAAATAAGTATGGGTTGAAGGGAACAAACATTATAGCTGAGAACCATATGATATTTATATGCAACATGAATTTATGAATGGACATGCCAAAGTAGTAGAGAGAAAATTTAAGAAGTATTAGAATATTATAAAGAACATATATGAGATTATTCTACACTGAGCCAACAAAAGAAGATTAAAACCAAATTTATGAATGTAGAGGCAGGACGAATATATTCAACATTCAACCAACATTAGAAATTAAAAGCACATGCATGAGATTGAAATAAGTATGGGTTCAAGGGAACAAACATTATAGCCGAGAACCATATAATATCCATATGCAGCATGACTTTATGAATGGATATTGTAAAGTAACAGAGAAAACATCTAAGCAGCATGAGAAGATTATAAAGCACATATATGAGAATTACACTTAGCCAACACAAGAAGATTAAAACTAGAGAAATGAGATGCAATTTTTTTTATTACATTTTTCATTTTAATCATGTGCAATGATCAAATGCAGAATAAATATGGATTCAATGGATCGAACATTATAGACAACAAGAATTATGGGGAGATAAAAGTATGTGAAAATTGAAACAAACAAGAAGCAAATAACTATATTGATATTAAAAACTAGACATGTCTATATATAGATAAACACATGACTGAGTCACACTCACACATACATATAAACATTCAAATCTACATGCATACACACATATAAATGCATTACAAACACACATATCTACACACATATGTATCAAGATGTTGTATGCACTCAAAAAATTCAATTGCATGCATATATGTTTATGTATATATGCATATGTATATGTATACATGCATAAAAACATGTCCACAAGTATATATAAGAACAACTACAAATACTGATACATGTGTTTACTAGGGGACATAAGTTTATAACCAAACAGTTACATAAAATAAAATGAGGGACATACACTAAAAGTGAAACAAAACTATAAGCAACAAAAAATTACAAAATAAAAGAAGTGTATCTTTTTTTGTTAAACATTATAAGTTATAGTGCATTTTCATAATATGTATCTAGTTCAACAAGCAACAAAGCAACATGATCAGAAAGCAAAGGTGTTTTGATGTGATGGGTATACCAAAAAAGGAAAAGGAAATAGATGTCTAGTCAACCCAAACTACAACAAATATCAGAAGTCACAATCAAACACGGTTGTCTGGAATGTAGGGTAATACCAGTGTTATCTCTAGAGACTCTTTCCCAATAGAGGATATTGCAGACAAATCTGAGAGCAAAAACTTGCACTCATCTTCAAAGTTAATTCTTGCAACTTTGACTATTGTTTTTTTAAGCCTTGTTTCTGAATTATAGGTCTGAGGTTTAATAAGAGAAGTGAAAACAAAAGAAGTGTAGACATGACACAATTGATGATAGACTAAGTAGTCATTGCAGTAGAAGACTCATATTGCAACACATAAATCTCTTTTGTTGACATCTGCAATAAGCTTGCTGTAGCCTCATCAAAATCAATAGCCCAAATATCTCTCATGTGGTCTTCCATCTTTAGCTGCAAAAATATCAGAAGTCACAATCAGGCATGGTTGTCTGGAATTTAGGGTAGTAGCAAATATTATTGGCAGACTCTTCACACTTTTTCTTACATTGTTTGTCATTGAGCTACAAGGGACATGCAGTGTAACAAAATACATCAGTTTTAATATATTTCATTATTTCCTTGACAGTAGCCTACAAAGTTTCTGGCAAGGCAAGATAATGGTCCAAGATATATCCAATATTGACTTTTCCATTGGCCAAAGCAACCTTTCAAGGAACTATTCGGTAGGGCTCAATGATAGGTGGCTCAACATGTCCTCGTTGCATCAAGGTCTGTGCTTCCAGGATGTCAAGATTTATGTATAGAACAGTCACATGTTTTCTCAGCTAATTTTTCACCTGTATGTCCTTCTCTGCATAAGTACCAAACCTTTCTTCAGTAGAATCCAGAGATTTTCTTAACAAATATTCAACATACATTTCCAAAATGTTCTCTTCAACTTCATATCCCATTGGCATGATCCATATTATTCTAGGATATGCAGCTTCCATCAAGCATTGATCAATATCAACCATAAAAAAATAGTGTCCTTGTACTTCTCTACAACAGATGTGGGAATTATTTCTCTTCCTTTCATTTCATTCTGAAAGTTCTTGAAATAACCCTAGATAGCAGTATTCCTTGACTTTCTATCACCAAATCTGCACAAGATATCTCTAATTTGAGAAGCCATAGGTATATTACTTTTCCATTTTACTTTTCCAAATCCTAGCACTTCATTCATAAAATAACATAACAAACATATCAGCAAATTACCATATTTCAAAGAATTTTTCTTAAACTATTTTATTTTGCCAAGATTTTCTATCTACTGACTTCTAAGAAGCTCACATAGATCATACTTTGCATTCTCCTTTACCATCTAATATGCCACATAGATAGTTGTGTCGGATACAAAATTATCTCAGCTAGAATGATAGATTTTGTAACCAATGACCATAGATGCAAATTTTACATCTACATCAACAATATCATCAATTTTCATAGCTCTTCTATTATACACTGACCCAGTTGCATCAGTAACTATCTGATTCTTTATGGACTTCAATATTGGCAAGCCATAAGAGGAATGCAAGCCAGTAATAGTTCTTATGGCTTCTTTTGTAATCTCAAAGTGTTGATTCAACCAAATAAATTCATCATGAACTCATCTTAGAATATACTGAACCCACTCGCTTTCTTCAAACACTGTAAATTTCACAATCTACATGAATTTCTTCTCCTCCAGGGTTTTGAATTCGGGTTTGACACAAAAATCCTCTCCTATAAAGTGATTTTTGTACAAATTCAATAACTACGAGCTCCCTAACTCCTCAATGTTTGCGTGAATATATGCCCTAATATCTTTAGTATGCAAGACGTCATACAGAATAGATGAAAATGCACCTAAGGGATCTATCTCAATAGATTTGAAAGGATACCACTTGAATTTTAGATGGGGTTTTTCCTTTATATCAACCACTAATGGAGTAGCCATTTACAAAAATTCACAAGTTTGCAAGTTTTCCCGACAAATACCTTTTCACCGGTTTGAGGGTTTGATCGTCAAATCGCCTTCACACTAAATCTTCACCAAATATCACCAAAGTTTTCTTTAGAGCTCTCCAAACTTCTTTTTATTCTCAAAATTCAAGGTAACAAATGAAGAATACAAATGACCTTTTATCATTCGCACAACTTGACTTTTTGTCACAATAAATTATTTTTCCCTAACTTATCTGGATACCCTATTTTCATGCTCTATGAAGGTTAACTCTTCTACGTACCTTAAATTCTACACAAATACTTTATCTAGTTGTTTCAATAGCATAGGTAGATCATCAATACAATCACTGCACTCATCCACATCCCAATACCAACTTCAAATAAGGGGTTTGAATAATTTCATTGAAAACTCCCCCTAGACCAAATGCCATGAACTAATTCCTAGATGAGTTACCATAACCATATTTTGGCATTGGCTCATTTTCTGCAATAGAGAGACTCTTCTTCACCCATGTCTTCTTCATTTGATTCTTGATCTCACCTATAGTGACTTTCTCTTTTCCTTTTTCATTCTTCTGCATGAAGATTTCTCTTTTGATTTACTAGACCCTTTATGCTTCTAAAAAATCTACCAATGTGACTGGATTTGTTGCAATTGTAGCACACCACATTTCATTGTCCAAACCAGTTGTTCCATTGCTTTTCTCTTGATATGCACTTGTTAGCAATATGGCCAAATCTATTGCATGTATAACATCTGACATCTCTATAAGATTTTTTCATCATATTTTTTCATTCATTTGACTTATGACCATGCTTATTGCAATTAAAGCACTAACCAAAAATTTTTGAACTAATTGAGTTCATTCTACTTCTACATTAAGTAGCCATGTGTCCAAATTTATTGCAACTAAAACAATAACCATTAAACCTTTGAGCATTAGGTTGTCTTACTGGATACCTTCCAGTTTTGTTCATCTGATTTCCTTGCCTAAATCTCCTTTGTCCAAAATTTCTTTGTCCATAATTTCTTTGTCCCAATTTTGAACTTTCTCCTTCCTCATATCCAAGA
>CM021106.1:623672034-623732218 GCA_007115665.2 Sequoiadendron giganteum
GTCACATGCATTATATTTGTAGCTACCCTTGTAGACATGCATGGAAAGTGTACAAAAAATTTATAACTAGGCTTCTCATATCCTTTATGGTGTAGGGGCACCTAGGCCATGATTTTGTAATTAGGGGTCAAGTGCTAGTGATGTAGATCAGGGAGGAAATCATTCACCAATCACAATTCAAATAATTTGAAACAACTTTTCAACTCTTAAGTTCCTATCTCATCAACTCTTCAATATTTCACCTACTCTCACTTATAGATGTGCAGACCTGGTTTTTTGAACTTTTCTCTCAATTAAATCTTCTCACCCACAAACCACTCACCTTTTTAGACACCCTTTAAGCCAACATAAAAAATATCTCAAAATCCGTATAGGTCACTTTGGACCAACTTTCTCAAAACCCAACTTCTATGCTGTCCTAGACCTCAAATATGTCAAATTTATAAAGCAAGTATACTCAAAACTTCCTTCCACCTCCATAAACCTATGGATAGTCTCTTAGAAGGTTAAAAAACCCCCAAAACCAACATTATTTTCTAGAGAAATGCTCTCCTAAACACCTAAACCCAAAACCGTCATTTACTCAAAGAGGGTTTATTGAGAGTATGACTTCCCACACTTGAATCACTCAACCAATACCTAAAATAGAACTTATTAGGTTTGAACATGCTCAAAATTCTTTCAAAACCTTCTACCCTCAAGGATTTAATCTATTTCCATTCTCAAACCACTCAATTTCACCCAAAATGCACAAATTTGCCAACTAGGGCATCATGCAAAATAACTTTCAAGGCCTCCCCTGCTCTCCCAAAGCATCCAGAACACTATCCCTACTCTATTGGTCCCAATCCACTGAGTAAAAGGAGTTACAAAATGCATAATGGGCCATTAGTGCATTTTATGAGACTTCAAAACCTTCAACACAGGGCTAACAACCCATTTCCTAAGAATTGACTACAAAACACTTCAAACTTAGTGATATCTCATAAGAAAAAATTCAAATCAAAGCTAAAACAATCCTGTATCAAATTCTATTCAACATGGATCAAAATGATTATGTACGGGCAAGTACAGTGCCTTGAATTAGTAGATTATCAAGCAAAACACATAAATTTATGAGAAAATAGTGATTTTTGTATTCAAGATTCAAATTCTCAAGAGCTAATCTATCTTCAAACATTCACAAGGAATTTTAAAGGCATTAAAAACATGAATAAAGAACTTCCAACTACTTTCCCCATGAACTACAACAAGATGACTCTTGAACTTCCACCATTTGACAATAAGTTGCAATTTTGACAACTTTTACACAATTTTGCAATTTTTGCAATATTTTGAAACTTAGACCTTCCAACCACCTAAAAACTAGTAAAAGGACTCATTACATCATAAAATGGTATAAATAACCTTATTGTTTGAACAAAAAGACTCAAATACCACTAAACAACCAAAATACCTCAATTGTCAACATTTGCATAAAATGCTCTTTGTGCCCCTGCACTAGTTAGTGCTTAGGGTCTCTTAATGTTTTTGGTCATGAATAAGGTCCTTTGCGATGCAATGAAAGGGAGGTCCACAACTATCCAAAATCAAATTCACTTGAATAAATCAAACTTCCAACCTTCAAACCCTAACAAGGTTGACTCTTCTCAACTTCATTATTCAATCTTGAAGGTGTGCAACCTAGGTTTTCCTCTCACAAGTTTCAATAGACCACTCAAAGCCACAAAAAAACTACCATTTCAGAAACCCATTAGGGAAATTTTAAACATATCACAAAATCACATGTTGAATATATTAGCCCAATATTAGCAGGGGTTTATTTAAAAACCCATCTCCACATCTAATTCAACCTCAAAATATTTTCAAAAACTCTTATTTCACCCTACACAAACTTAATTCACCTTAAAATTATGCTTCCCCCAAAGTTCTCACACATTTCCTTCTTAAAACCTCTCAATTTCACCTATTTTCACTCTTTGTTCAACCAGGGCTTCAAGCCCAAACATCCAAATGACCTTCCATGCCTTTGCAGACCTTGTATCACATCAAAATTAACCTAATAACATTGAAACAACCAAGTTCTAACCTTCTTCCAAACTATTTCTTTAATATGCTACTTCAAGCTATCCCTCCTAGGCCTAAATTCATGCTTTTTCCACAGGGGCAGCGTGGAAATCTCCATCAAAATTCTTTGACACAACTAGATATCTATTCTTAAACCTAATATTATTCTAACCAGGCCCACTCCATCGAATCACGGCCTGAAAATTAGGTGGAATGGCCTCTTAATACATTCTGACCCTCAAACCCGTAACTACAACCTTAAATTAGAAACTTTGAAGAATGCACTCAACCTTCCTTCAAAGGCAATGTCAAGTCCTCAAATCTTTTTCAAATTGAAGTAAACACAAGCCTACAATAGGTTCAAATCATCTTAGAGAAAATTCCTACTGTACGGATCCGTACACATGCTGAAACAATAAAGATACACAAAAAATAACTATAAAATAGAGATATTTGATTGATCTTTTCCTTCAAAAACCTTCAACAACCCTTCACATCAATAGACTTCACATATATAAACATTTTCCCACCTAAAGCTAACTATTTCAACTTCCTCCAATGACCTTTTGAAACCAATGACCATTGGCATTCTCCAACCTTACATTTTTTGCAACTTTATAATATTTTCTCATGACAACTTTTGCAATATTAGCTATATTTACCTAATGACCCCACAATGACTCAAAAGACCACATAAACATTACCAAATAGCCTGACATGGCCTTATTTGACAATACCATGACTAAAACAACCTAACTTGACTCACTCCACAATATGGAGCAACAAAGTGCTCTGCACCACTTTGAGACCATTTTGATGTAACTGGTGAGTTTGGGGTCTTTTGGTTCAATATGGTAAAAGTTGCAAAATGTTGTAAAATTGCCATATGCAAAAATGCAAAATTGTAAAATAGGGAATACCAACGGTAAAAGAAGTTAAAATGGTAGTTGCGGTCATTTGGTGAGGTGGAATTGAAGGTTAACAAGTTTAAAAAGACCTCAAAAGGCTTGAGTAATGTTGGACAAGTTTGTATTGAAGATTAATCATCAATAAGACGTGGTTACTCTACAAATTTCTTGTATTTTCTGTTGTTGTAGGATTGGTACGACCTGTACAAACCTTGTTTTGCTATGATGTGAATTGGAATTAGTAATAGGATGAATCTACTTTCAAGTACAGTTGGTTTGGTGCAATATCACTGAGTCTAGAGGTTTCTACAACCCATTTTCAAGAATTTGCCCATGTGAGTTCCTCTTTGAGGGTTTGAAGTAACAAAAAGATGTTCTAGGCCATTCCACCCATTGTATTTTACTGTAACTCAGTGGAACAAAATAATTAGGTGTAGGGGGAATGTGTACATGATTTTAGGAGCAAGGGTGGCCATTTGGGGGTTTGGGCATGATGCCTAGTTGCCAAAAATATGTGTTTTGAGTGAAATTTGGAGGTTAAGAGTAGGTACTGATGTAAAACACTTGGTTCAACACTTTTTAAGAGTTAATTAAGCAAGGGAAAACATATTTTAAGGTGTTGGAGGCATTGAAATAGTGAGGAAATGTTTGGAGGTGTGGTTTTCAATAAACCCCCCTTGAAACTTGTCAAAAGTGAGGGTTTTGAGTTTTGGAGTGTTGGTAAGTGTTTCTTTGGAATATGATTATTGATTTAGTGCTTATGTACCCTGGTCATGAATTTCCAATGGTTTTTTGTGTCTGGAAGGAATTAAAGGATAGTTGCTTTGTAAATGTGGCCTAATTGGCCTATTGGAACAATGTAGAAGCATCTGGTTGAGGGGTTTGATATGAAACAACCTATTTCTCCTTTGATATATATTTAAGAAGAAAATAATGGGTATCTAAAAAGGTGCTAATATTGTGGAGACACGGTCTTCTCTAAAAGATATCCCTAAAGAACCACTTTTGGAGTGCTACAAGGCACCTAGCATGAAATTGTGAAAAGTTGATGAAATGGAATTGTAAGGGATAAATTGTTGATTGGACCTAATCAAATTGGGTTTGTTGAGAGTTTTCCACCCTACTCTGCATCACTTCGGCATTTGTATCAACATAAAACTATGATATTTTTTGAATTTCAATATGTAATGATAATCCAATACGAAATATGTAGTGTGAGACAACGACATTTGTGTATTTAAACTTTAAAGTTAAAATGTTAAACTTTACCATTGTTCTTGTATTCAATTTTTTTAAAACTATATAATATAATCATAATATAACTAAGAAATATATGATATAATTTAACCATTATTAATTATTTTTTATTGTGAACTATATAATATAACCAAATTATTTTTTATGTTATTGTATATTAATATTTAACCATTGCTCAAGATTAAATTTTCAAACAATTTAAACATGAACATGAGGAACAAATTATTTCAATTCTCAACTTCTATATATCAAATTATCCAATAATCAAGTGTATGTCCATATACAAAAATGGCATCAATGCCAACACAAACAATTTTTTACAAAATGTGGCATATGCCATATCGATATCCATTCAAAATATACATGCCAAAATGTCTATTTCATCCTAAACTACGGGTGGATCATCAAAATGGAGCCTCTTTGAAGCACTCTTTGGCTCTGAAGGTAACTGCACAAGAAAAATTCAAACCACAATTGAGATTAGTTAAATTATATAATTTAAAATCGAATAATTAACATAAAAAAAAATATACATTGAATTATAATTGAACTCTAAAATTGAAATATTGATTACCTCATATATATGTCTCTTCAAACCGTCAGAACTCCTAGAATATTCCCCTCTGAAAGAACCAATCATACCAACTTTTTCAATGTCAATCTATATATGTGAACAAAAAAATAAAATTGATACAAGTTAGCATACAATTGTCGGTAATAGGAACAAACACAAAATAAAATAAATACGTACCTCTTTAGGCATCTCTTTTTCCTTATCTCCTTTAGGTATTTCGACACCTTCTCCTCGAGGTGTTTCAATACCTACTCCTTCAAGTGTTCCCACACCTACTCCTTCAAGCATTGTGACACTTGTCAACAAGGATGTGATGCTCATAACCGCCTGTACATAAAAATGACAAGTATATGAAACTACCAATATATGTCGATGTATGTATAATCACTATAAGATCTTTAAAAACTTAATTCAATCTAATTTGAGTTCAATTACATTTCCCTTATCTACCATTGCACCTCCAAAGTATGGACAACACTGCACCTCGCTTGCTCTAGGTGTTTCCTACAAGAGGAAAATAAGACAAACATATAAATTAATATATAAGTTCATTAATGACAAGCAAGTATATAATAAAAAAATGTAAATAAGTGAGTGTGGAAATATATACCATGTGCATGTCGAGGCTAAATGAAATGGCCCTAAGGGTGCTATCAGTAACTTGTGTAAGCTCCTCCTCATACATCAACTGTTAAATAGACAATGTAAATAAATATTAGTAATTGATACTATCTCTTATTAATATTCATTTAAAAACAAATGAAAGTTATGAATTTATAACTTAAATCTTACATGTGTAACTATTCCAACATCCCCCTCTCTAGCAGGAGAGGACTCTGGAGGGTGTGCTCTAATCTCCTATGTCTGATTTACTATAACATCCACATCATGGAGGTCATAATCAGAAGTGTCCAAGGGATGCTCAGTGGGATGTACAAGAGGACCCAAGCATATCTTGTGGCACATAGTGAAAGTATGTGGCACACAAATATGTGGACCCAAGGAGGATGATACAGCAACACTCGATCCATCGCCAACATCACCAACATGTGGCTGAGCTACTATAGTAGTATGGGAAACCAAAAGATCACTTAAAGAGTGAATAGCCTGAATATTCTATGTGGTTGCATCCTCGATAATATTTGGATGATGTGTTGGAGGTAGCTGAGGAAGTGGAGGAGGGGGAACATATGAGCCCTAGACTACTCTAATTGCCCCTAGTCTATCCTAGGACATACCTCAACCTACGCCCTGGAAGGGTTTAATGTCAAAGTAATTGACATGATGCCCTAACACAAAGTCAGTATATAATTTTTTAATAAAGTAAAATGGTACATGAATATTGTTGTTGGGTGACTTATCAAAAAACATCCACCAATGATACCAAAATTTATCTACAATTTCCGTATGTGTGCACCATTTTATAGAAAGTTTTGGTTTATTAACATTAACTGGCAGACTGGTGCGGGGGTTAACAAATAAAGAGGCTATTTGGGCTTTTCTTATTTTGAGATCTTTCACATCTTCGTAAGACAATCCACAGGAGTAATATTCCCTCATGGTTTCTTACCATGAAAGAATGGCATTATCTTGGGTGGAGAGGGTTTCTATATTTTTAATTATTTATTTCAATTTCTTTGTCATCTTCCTTAACCGACGGATTATTTTATAAACATCACAAACTCCCCTCAATTGCTCCAATTTGTCACCAATTAACTTTTCAATTGATGGGTGCAAAGGTGGTGGAGATTTTGGCATTTGTGGGTTTTGATTCTTAGCCATAATACTTGATTGAAGTTCAAAACTAATTAATATAATTGATATTACACAATATAAATTAAATTATTTTAAAAAACCTTGGTTTTTAATAAAAATCCATAAAAAACTAGTTAAAATTATACAAAACTAATACAAAAATTGATTAAAACAAAATAAAACCAAAAAATTACCTTTAAAAATCAGATATCAGCTTAAATCCAATATTAGGTTTTCCCTCACCATCGTTTTAACAGTCACTGTAGGCTTAAAAGGTTTAAAATGACTTAAAAATGACCTTTTTTGGTTTTATATTACCCGACCGAAATCTGATATCTGATACTGTAAATCGGATATCCAAGTTTTTTTTACTTCACAAATCGGATATCCGATTTGTATCAAATATCTAATTTATTTTACTTTGGCTTGGGCATTGCTATGGAGAAATGTACTAAAACCCAACCCAAAAAAAAATCAATTCATTATTTTCACATTTTTTGGTGAATGCAAAACGCTACTTTTTCATATCACCACTTTTTGGCCCATCATGATCCTACACATGCCCAAATAGATATCTAGGTGTTCCAATTAACTAAGAATTTTTCATTTTGACAACAAGGAAAATATAACAAGAACCCTAGAACCTAACCAAGATCAAATATTGAAAACGGTGGTCCCCACAAACAAGAAATCATACAACAAGAAGCGTAAGTAGTGCAAAACAATAGCCAACCTTGATTCTCGTAGCTTCCTACACACACATTTTTTCAAGCATAAGATGGAACCTATTTTCAATGCCCTTGTAAAACAAAAGGTCATTGTATTTTGTTGGAAAAGTGGCTATTTGCATGTGGGTACCATCAAAGAGGACAACTTTGTAACTGTTAATCGGGCTTTGATCACCACCTATTTTCTGAAAAGACATCCACTAAAGAACCAGAGATGGGATGACATCTCTAGCATCAATAGATTGGATTGCATGCCCTGTCAAGGCTAGTTGTACATTTGAATCCTACAAGGCATTTTTACTGAGCTAAGCCAAAGAAATGAGGTGTTCAAGGTTGTGACATGAATCTAGAAGCAAAAGCGAGGGAAAGAAGTAGCACATAACGAATCAATTATTGTTATCTGATATGCAAAAACAAATGATTATACATGGTTACAAGATCACAACGACTTCAAAATTACATATAGTAAATGAATGTGAAAGGAAGGCAAGGTCGAGCAAGAAGCAAACAAGATTATATTTTTCATTGAATATAAAAAATGAAGAACTTAGAAATGTTGACACATCTCAAAACAACAACCCTTTTTTTTTCTAACACATAGGCCACTCCCAAATGGCCAGCAAACCAAAAGGAAAAGGAAACATAAAGAGCTTGAATATTAATTAGTTAGACTATGTATTACAAGGAATGTTAATTCAAATGAAGCATATGGTCCATAGTTCGCTGGATGCACATGGAAAAGAGCCAATACAATTCTTAGCAAGAAAAGGAAATAAGGAGTAGTCTTATGGGATTGGTGATTGAGGGTTGTTTAGAAGCCTAGGGAGAACCAAAGTCCACCGACATTGTTAGGGCTTCTCTTTAAAACACTTAGAGTTGAAATGTTGGCGGCTGACTAAAAACTCTATGCCACAACAACATGAGGGTTGAATGTTCAATTAAAGAAACAAAGGCTGATGAGAACCTCGACCAAAACACATACAAGAAATATAGAACACTAATAAAATGACAACCATCAAGATGTTCAAAATAAAACATGATCTCTCATTGTTTTTGTAGAGACATCAACAATATGAGGGAAAATAAATAATAATAAAAAGTTCGCAATGTTTCATATAACGCTTAATATATAATTTATCATTCCAAGAATGCCCTATTGAGGCTCAAACAAATAACAACTATTTTCTCAAAAGAATAAACATATTGAAAAGTATCTATGAATTTTGTATACATCTAATTTCACATACATACATATCTACACATAGAAAAATAAAATGAAACACAATAAAATAAGGCATGTTATTCACCCAACCATATTGGGTCATGGAGTGTCATCGGCTCTCACCAAACTATGGCAAGATGGAGAGAAAGTTGTCTTTTCTTGTCACCCATTTTATTTTCCCTATGTACAAATATCTACGCATGTAAAATTAGATGCATAAAACACTATTATATACAAAAAATATTCATATCCAACATGCAAACCATTTTATTTTTTTGCATGGGTTTGTTACTATGAATTCTTTTGTTTTTTGGTTTTTTTCCTCTAAAACATTTTTTTTGGATTTTTACAATGGCTGGACAAAGAAGGTAGTTGAGAGGAAGAAATAAAGAAGAGGCACATTTGGAAAACCCTTTTTAGAGCATTTCAAAAATAGTCTATGTTCTTGAAAAACAACCAACCAAGAATATACATTGTCCATCACTATGATCAATGGCGACATCAATGTTCCATATAACACTTAAAATACAACTTATTATTCCAAGAATCTCCCAAAAGAATAAACATAGGGATTAGTATTTATCAATGTTGTTTGCATCTACTATGACATACATACATATCTGCACATAGGGAAAATAAAATTAAACACAACTAAACAAGGAATTGTCCATCACTATGATCAATGGTGACATTAGTGTTTCATATAACACTTAAAATGTAGTTTATCATTCCAAGAATGTCCCAAAAGAATAAACATAGGGATCAATATGTATCAATGTTGTTTGCATCTACTATGACATACATACATATTTGCACATAGGGGAAATAAAATGAAACACAACAAAACAAGGCATACGATCCACCCAACCATATTGAATCATGGAGCATCATAGGCTCTCACCAAAAGATAAAATGATCTATTGCATCAAAATACGCATACAACAAAAATAAAATATGCACATATATATGTATCTAAATGAAGATGCACACAACACACATATATATCTATATTTATATTTTTTGATACATGTAATTACATTTAAACTTATGTACATGTTGTGTGCAACTTACTTTAGATAAACATATATCTGCAGATTTTTTACCCTATATCTGTATATCCAAGCAATAGATATGTAGCAACAAGTTTAAATGTAGACATATATATATGTATGTTGTGTGCAACTTACTTTAGATCAACATATCATTTGATTTCTATGGTTTTAATCTTCTTGTGTTGGCTGAGTGTAGAGTATATTGTTGCTACATGTGAGTTCATACAGATATGTTGCATATGTCTATCTTTGTTATTGCTACGGTTGCATAACTTATTTTCAAGCACACATACATAAATAGAATAAATTCATAATGCCTCTCGAACAGGAAAACTACAACTATCAATTGAAACATATGTATCTGTTCTTTTGTGGTGATGGTTGCAACACAATAAAATAGTTAATATTATATAGTTTATGTTGTTTTTCGTAAGGCACTGTTGATTGTTGTTCTCTAGCTTTGGCTATATTGTTTCATTTTCGATGAGGCATGTTGGGTCTCAAAAACATAGGTTTGAACCACAAGAGGTTGCCAAGCTCTCACAATGCTTTTGGCCAACGTACAAGGCCAGTTGATGCAATTGAACCTTCTTCTCTTTAGGTTCTACTAGACCAAGGCGAGTGAACCTATGTGAATGATGCAGATTAAAATGTATTTCTTGGTTAAACAATCTACCCACAATGGCAAATGGAAGTGGATAGACAAAATCACTACAACTATACCTACTCCTACTACACAAAAGAAAGGTTTTGAAAATGTTGTTTGTATATAAAATTAACTCTTTGGGTTGTGGCAGATCAGTGTCTTCTATCCACATGGGCAATGGAGTTAGAAATTAAGAATTATGTGTATTTCCTTCTCTGGCTGAATTCAAGTTGTTAGGCACTTTGAAAAATGAAACTATATGATTGGCATAAAACTTCATTAATTTATGACTTGCATAAATTGTGTTGGAATGTTTCTCTATCAGGTTCTTCTTTAATTATCCAAAAGAAATCCTTAAATCACTATGATTTATTTAAAAGAATCTAATTCTGCCTTGCAGACACCAATCAACTAAATCACACAAAATGAAAGTGCACTTTGATAAATCAAAGATATACTTGATATGTTGATTTAAATGATTAAAGACCTCAAGTTGGAGACAACCAGATAAATAATATAAATTAATATATCACAAAAACTAAATACCAAAAAGAATTCACTTGTTAAAATATTTTCTCCATTGATATGCTTCAAGAAAGTCTATACATTACTTCCCCTTTCCCAGTTCTCGTTTTCTGAGAAATATAACTATTCTAACTACTGTCCTCTCCTTAACTAATTTTTGAAAATATTTATACAGTAAATCTCAAAGGTCATGACCCCTCATATTCTCGTTATGGCTATTTACATTCTTTAACAAAATTTTAAATATTTAATTGAATTGCCTCACCGAAAAATCAAATATTTTAACTATAGTCTTGCTTTGATTTTTCCTTATACCTTTTCCCGCTTTTTATAATTCATTTTAGTTTTTACTGCTCTATCGCAGTCCACTTGTCGTCCTCCCACAGTATGGTGGTGATTGAATTTTTCCATGGCCCTTTCCATGACCTTCTCTTCCCCTTACCGCTCCATCATGGTATACATTTTCCCATCCTGCGGTATCGTGGTCTAACCATCACGGTTTATCTTTCTTCCACCGCTGTACCACATCTTTCACTTTTTCTATTGATGGTACCATAGTGCTTTGACTCTGACTGCTCCCTTGTCACCTCACTGTCCACCACACTATCGTAGTCTCCATTAGAACCCCCTACGGTTGAGCGGTAACTGCTTACTAACCTCCATGCTTCTTACCAACCATTCACCGCAATCACTACGGTCTCCCCGTAGACCAGTAGTGGTACCACGGTGACTAACATTCACTGCTAGATGCTAATTGCCTACTGCGTTATCACGGTCATTGTGATGACGGCCAGCGGTAACATGGTAGCTATCTTCGCTGCTTTCTCCACCATTACCATTCTACTGCGGTTACTGGCTTGACCGCCACTGGTACCGCGGTGGCCACTCTGTAAACTTCTAATCGTTTGCCTATGATCACCGCATTCACCGCATGCCTGTGCTAACTATCTACCGTGCTACCGCGATGTACATTCCGATTGACCGTGGTGTAGCGGTAAGCTTTTATCATAACTGCTCTTAACCATCACTGCTATATCGCGAGCCACTTTGAAAAATTCCACGGTAAAGTGGTAAGATATGAGGGCGTTTAAAGTTGTAAATATGGTAGAGGTATGGCAGTAAAAGCCCCTTTTAGCTTTATGAAAGGTGGTGAATGAATTTTTATGAGAAAGATAGTGAAAATATCAGGTTCAAAATGGGAAAATCATTTAGGTTTTCATGGAAATTTTCGGTTCTAACAAGGTGTTGCTGAAAAAATAATTTGTTCTCGTGTGGGTTTTTTTTTTTTTGCATGGGTTTGTTACTGTGAATTCTTTTGTTTTGTGGTTTTTTTTATCTAGGTCACTGTTGAAAACAATATTTTTTCATTTATGGTTCACATTTTGTGGTGATTCATAGTGAATTATGCATTCATCTATGACACTATTGAAATTGGAATAATTGTTTCATTTATGTTTTTTCGTGTGGTGTCGATTGTTTCTATATTAATTCCAATAAGAAACATGGGTTTCACCAATAATAACAATGGTGGAGAATGTATGTTCTTGCTCAGGGGTTTGGTGAGAGCCTATGAGGCTCCATGACTTAATATGGTAGGGTGGAGAGAAGGCCTTCTTTTGTGTTTCATTTTTGGGGGAAAAATTATTGGAGCTGAGACTTTTTATTTCTTTTGCAACCATCACCCCATGCAAAAAACACAAAATAACCTCCAACCACCTTCATAGAAGCTCGACAACAAATGATCAAACTTGCACCTTCACAAAAGCTCGACAACGGATGATCGAACTTGCACCTTCATAGAAGCTCATTGTCTTGGCATCAACATTAATTTTTGTATGGTTTTCGTGTAGTGGAGGTGGTTGTAATAAAACTTTCCATTTAAAACCTCGAAAAAAATAGCATATGTCTACACAATTTTTTATAAGGCATCATTGGGTGTCATTGTGTGGCTTTACCTGCTACCAGATCTGTGAGCCAGGAAAATGGATGTAATTGATTTTTTTGAGTGCATACAACATCTTGATATAGATGTATGTAGATATATGTGTATGTAATTCATTTGTATGTCTATATTCATGCAAATTTAAGTGTTTATATGTGTGTGTGAGTGTGTATGTGTGTATATGTATTTTCCACATGTATTATATTAAGTGTAATAAAAATTATCGACATCACAATTTATTATGCTAGTGGATAATGTATGTTAGTCTACAACTATAATCAATGGTGAAACCAATGTTTCATCTCACACTTAATATACAACCTGTCATTCTAAGAAATCCTTATTGAGGCCTAGAAAAATAACAGTTATCCTTTCGAAAAGTATAAACATAGGACTTGTTTAATTCCTTTCCAACCATCGCTAGTATATAGGAACCACAAATGAAATAGTATTGCTAAAGCCACAGATTAACAATCACCAATGCCTTATGGAAAATAATGCAAACTATTACCGCAGGCCACACAAAAACAACCAACAATGCATTATCGAGAAGAACATGAACTATTTTGTTACTTTGCAACCATCACCACTACATAGAAACTATACACCAATTAATGTTGATGGAAACCGACATTTAATTTTGCTAGCCTTCTCTTTTGATGTGCCAAATGCTTTTAATATATATATATATATATAATTGCCACTTTTTTTCTGACCAGGAGCCGAACATTGGAAGGCTTAAAAACCAGGAAGGCTAATGAAAATTCTAACCAAAATGCACAAAATAAGGGAAAACCATGCAACAGGAGATTTAATAAATTTTTCATTTGATTTATGTGTTTTTAATCTTCTTATGTTGGTTGAGTGTAGAGTATATTGATGCTACACGTGAGTTCATAAAGTTATGTTGCATATGTCTATCTCTGATATTGCCATGGTTGCATATATTAGAATGATAGGCTCTATATTAAGTGCAATAAGAAACATTTCTTTCACCATTTATCATAGTGGTGGACAATGTATGTTCTTGCTCAGGGGTTTGGTGAGAGCCTATGAGGCTCCATGACCTAATATGGTAGGGTGGAAAGCAGGCCTTCTTTTTTTGTGTTTCATTTTATTTTCCCTATGTGCATATATGTATGTTGTTGAAATCACATGCAGACAACATTCATATGTATGACACCCTGTATATTAAGTATAATAAAAAACATCAGATATTTATGTTTGTGAAATTAGATGCAAAAAACATTCATATGTATGGTAGACTATATATTAAGTGTAATTGATATCACAATTGATTACGATGGTGGAAAATGTATGTTGGTTTGCCACTACAATCAATGGTGAGACCAATGTTTCATCTTACACTTAATATACAACCTAGGTCATTCTAAGAAATCCTTATTGAGGCCTAGACAAATAAAAACTATCCTTTAAAAAGTATAAACATAAGACCTATTTAATTCCTTTCCAACCATCACCAGTATATGAAAAACCACAAATGAAATAGTATTTTTAAAGCCACGGGTCAACAATCACCAATGCCTTATGGAAAATAGTGCAAACTTTTTCTGCAGGCCACACAAAAATAACCAGTAATGCCTTATTGAGAATAAAATGAACTATTTTATTAGTTTGCAACCATCACCACTACATAGAAACAATAAATCAAATAATTTATTCGAGGCCACAAAACAACAATCAATAATGCCTTATGGAAAATAGCATAAACTATATTATTACTTCGAAAAGTTTTAAATGCAAGGTTTGAAAAAACTCAAGGCAAGGAAAACTAGTTATATATTAAGACAATGGATTGTAACTTATAATGTTTAACAAAAAAAGATACACTTCTTTTGTCACCTTATCGAAAATGAAATAATATAGCGAAATCTTTGTAAACAATGCCTTGGCGAAAAATAACATAAACTATTCAATTGCCTTGCAACCATCGACACCACACAAAAACCATAAATGAAACAATATTGGTTTCAACAGTGTTGTAGGAAATAGTAGAATTCACAATAACAAACCCATGCAAAAAAAAAAAACCCCGCACCTGAACAAATACTTTTTTCAACAGTACCTTATCAAAAATGAAACAATATAGCCAAAACTAGAGAACAACAGTCAACAATATAGCCAAAGCTTTGTAAACAATGCCTTAGCGAAAATACCATAAACTATTTAATTGCCTTACAACCATTGACACCACATGAAAACCATAAAGGAAACAATATTGGCTTCAATAGTGTCGTAGACAATAGCAAAATTCACACTAACAAACCCATGCAAAAAAATAAAAAAATAACAATGCACCCGAACAAATTATTTTTTCAATATGACCTTATCAAAAATGAAACAATATAGCCAAATCTAGAGAACAACATCAACTTATAACATTTAATATTTATTATGTTGCGACCATCGCCACAAAATCTGAACCATAAATGAAACAATATTGGTATCAACAATGACCCAGATGAAAACCCATAAAATAAAAGAATTCATAGTAACAAACCCATGCAAAAAAACCAAAATAACCCTGCACGGGGACAAATTCTTTTTTCAATAGTACCTTATCGAAAATGAAACAATATAGCCAAATCTAGAGAACAACAATCAATAATGTCATATGGAAAACAACATAAATTGTATAACATTAACTATTTTATTGTGTTGTAACCATTTCCACAAAATGATATCCATAAATGAAACAATATTGGTAAAGCCACATAACAACAATCAACAATGCCCTACGAAAAATAACATAAACTATTTTATCGCCACAAAACACAAACCATAAATGAAACAATATTGGTTTCAATAATGACCCAAATGAAAAAACCCACAAAACAAAATAATTCATAGTAACAAACCCATGCAAAAAACACAAAATAACCTCGTATGCAGACAAATTCTTTTTTCAATAGTACCTTATCGAAAATGGAACAATATAGCCAAAGCTAGAGAACAACAATGACCAATGTCTTATGGAAAATAACATAAACTGTATAACATTAACTATTTTATTGTGTTGCAACCATCACTACAAAAAAAAAGCCATAAATGAAACAATATTGGTTTCAATAGTGACCCAAATGAAAAACCCACAAAACAAAAGAATTCACAGTAACAAACCCATTAAAAAACAAAAACAAAATAACCTTGCATGCGAACAAATTTATTTCCAAATAGTGCCTTGTCGAAAATAGTATAAACTATTTTATTGCCTTCCAACCATTGCCACTATATGGAAACCATAACTGAAACAATATAGCTATTTCTTTACAACCATCATGACAACACAAAAACCATAAATGAAACAATATTGGTAAAGTCATAGAATAACAATAAAAAATGCCCTATGGAAAATAACATAAACTATTTTCAAAATACTCTACAAAGGGTTTTTTCAATATGCACCTCTTCCTGCTTGCTTTTAGGGGTTTCCAAAATGCACCTCTTCCCGATTGCTTCAAATGCACCTCTTCCCACTTGCTTTCTCTCAGCTCCCTTCTTTCTCCAACAACTGCAAAAACAAGGAAAAATTATGAGAGCCGAGACTTTTGTATTGCTTTGCAACCATCACCCCATGCAAACAATACAAAATAACCTCCAACCACCTTTAAAAAACTCGACAATAGATGATCAAACTTGCACCTTCAGAGGAGCTCTCCCTCATAACTCACAACTCTAATAGTAGGTAAAGCCACAAAACGACACCCAACAATGCCTTATCGAAAATTGCACAAACATTTGCTATGTTTCCCGAGGTTTTAAATGGTAGGGGTTATTACAACCATCGCCACTACACGGAAACCATACAAAAATTAATGTTGATGCCAACCAACATTTAATTTTGTTGGCCTTCTCTTTTGATGTGCCAAATGCTTTTAATATAAAAAAAAATCCAATCTGCCACCTTTTTTCTAACCGGGAGCCAGATGTCAAAAGGGTTAAAAACTGGGAAAGCTGACAAAAATTCCAAACAAAGTCCACACAATAAGCCTATCGACTAATAAATAAATGAAATCAATTATTAATAGTATATTTCAAATCCATTCACTAATTAAAATCTACCCATTAAAATTAATTCAATAGTTTTGTAATCTTAAGTACATGCTAAATTCAAATCCATCTATTCAAAATCATACAGTGTTTCTTCAATATTAAATGGGTCGAACCTAACTTTCACAAATTAGCCAATGAAATGTAGCTACATTCAATATCATCCAATCAAATGCAAGAACATAGGTAAAGATAAATTTATGTAATGTTTAAGATGTCTATAAAAAATAAAATGTTTTCTATGAATATTTCATAGAGTTCTTGTTTATTTCATTTTTCATATCGGATTCAATCGTAAGATGAAATAGTTCATTTATTTTCTAATTCCATCCATGAGTTCAAATAATTTTGTTTTATAATTTTTCATTATAAGTCCAACTATTTTATTTTAGTTGTCAATTCAAAGTATTTAAACTAGCAAATAGAAGCTAAGAGCTATTATAAATATCAACTCATTATTTAATTATTAAGAAAAAAAAAAGCTATTGAATGATAATTTTCATTTTTGAAGAAAATATATTATAAAAAAAAGAGAGGCATGTCTATATATTTGCATACATGCATGCATACATAAATACATATAACGAGGATTAAGAAAGTTGACATGGATAGAGGAAGACGAAGGGGAAGCCAAGTAACTAGAAAAAAATATTTTAGCACAAATCTAATAATTAAACATAGATAATTTATTATTAGTAGTTTGGCTAAACAAATGGCATATTATCTATTATTAAAAAAACTAAATAATAGTTGATAATATTTTTCATCTTCTTGATTGATAGGTGCACGTTACGTGAATAAATAAGTCCTCATTTACGAGGTAAATATAATTTAATGCTATTCATATTGTGCACCATGATTAGTGGTATTAGATTTTTTATGTAATTTATCTTGTCAACTACTATAAACCAAACAGATTCCTTCCCCTATTTGACATATTATGATGTACATTTGACCATAATGTAATTCAATGATAGTGGGTGTATAATTATTCATTATCTTACATACAACTAATCTTGAAATAATTACATGAAAGAATATTATTATTGTTTAATATTTGTATTTTCTCTTATAAATTTAAAGGAAAATGGATAACATACACAAAAAAATATATAGATTATTTTACAATGGTGCTACTCAATTTTCACTAAAAAAAATGAGAAGTTTGAAAATAAAAACTAAAAATTATTTTTCTTTAATAACTCTGCATGTGGAAACTTTCTTTATATTAATGAAGATATATAAGAAATAAAAATCTCATAGATTTCTAATACAAATTTCTTTATTATTATAAAAGTAAAATATTTTTAAGTTATGAATCTGAAAGTCATATATTTTCAATGAAGTATATCTATAGCTTTGAATGTGCATTGCAAGTCTTAAGTAAATAAAATAAATCCAAGATATCTCTTAGTACTCTTTAAATATGTACTTAAGATATATATATTAGTTATAATAATATTTATAATTTTAAGATTAATAATTAATAGAGATATCTTTGATTTTTTTATTAGCCTAACTATTATAATTTAGTCATTATTCTTTAAGACATACACTATAATATACTTTGTTGAGAATATGTTATATATATGAATTATGTAATTATGAGACTTTGATATTCATAACTAAAAATCATTTAATTTTAATAATTATAAATTTTTTATTTGGAATACGCAAAAAAAAATTTCTTATATATCTTCATTAATATAAAGAAATCTTCCCTACCCATGATTATTAAAGTAATTTTTTTTTTTAAATCTTTTGTTTCTTTGAGTGAAAAATGAGCAACGCCATTGTAAAAGAGTACACTTAATTTTCTATGTGCATGATCTCCATTTTCTTGTAAATTTACAAGAGGAAAAATAAATATTCAATAGTAAAATATTGCTCCATCTAATTATTTCAAGATTGGATGTCTATAAAATACTAAGAATTGTATTGTCCCATAGTCAAATGTATGGAATAACATGTCAATTATCAAAAGAATTGTATCCAAGTCCCAAAAATTGACAAGAAGAATAACATAAAAATCCATTTTTGATGACCCTATCTTAGATACACAAGATGAATAACATTAATAATAGTTATCCTCAAAATGATCAATTTATAACTCGTATTAAAAGGAATTTGATAAATGTCATATACAATGTTAATGTAGAATATTTCATGCAATATTCTCTCATGGAATTTTTCATTTATGAAGATAATCTTTTCTATTAGAAGTAAATTTTAGCCTTTTTCTTGCATTGAGTTGCATACATGTTTTCAAGGTGACAATTATTCTCATTTGCACTATAAATGTGCATGCCCTCATGAGTTTATTCATTCAATCATTACAGATTATTCATCTTTCCATTTTATCTTCTTTCTTGCAATATTCTATGTTTTCTAAATAACTTGTAGGGCATGTGATTAATTGTCTTCCATTGCTCGACCAATATTGAATTTCAATCTAGTTTATCTTGTTAAAATCTATATGGTATTAGAGCTTTTACTAGAAATTAATTTGTGGTCTAGTATTATTTGTTAAGTTATTTTCTTTTTAAGAATATTGGTTGCATGCAATTTTCGTTTTTGATGTATTTAACATTGTGTAGGGGGTTTGTATTTTCTATCTATTCAATTCCTCTCTATTTTTTACCTTTGTATTAGTGTCTTTGGAGGCTATCGGTGTGTTGGAGGCCACAAAAATTCTTTGTTTGTGTAGGTTGTGAATGATGCAAGGAAAAGGCATGCTAGAACAAGGTGAATCATATGTGCAAAGTTTTTAGCAATGTTTGAATCACTTGTGTGGGTCGTTGATTTATGGAGGCCATGTGAATTACTTGTGTGTTTTTTCCTTTGTTGAAGTTGAGTTTTTAGGTTGTTTCTTATCGTTTTAGTCAGTGGAAACCATGTAAAGAAATTTTGTAGGCCCTATATTACCTTGTGCAAGGCGATTCATTTATGTAGACCTCTTTTTGCATGTGATTTTCAGATGAACTTTTTGGATGTTCTTTCTAAATGTGATTTTTGAATGTGACTTTTCAAGTGTAAAAATGTAAGGAGGTGTCCCCTTTAAAATTTGTAAAGGTAACTAAAAATTTGTAAGTGCAAAACTAGGAAAAAAAATTCTAAGCACTAAAAATATAAAGCCCAAAAAACTTGGGGGTTGTTCATGTGCATGCAATCAAATTATAAATACCTCTTTCTACTACATAGATTGGAGAGGCTTCATTGAAGGCTTCCAAAGATTATTTGTATACGTACACCTTGTGATATTTGCATTGTAGCCAAATGGCATGCATTGAAATTCAATAACCATACATCTTAATTCCTTCATACATTCTTAGTGGGAATTTAATAGTTTTATAGATCAGAGTTTTTATTTTTCAAAAAGAAAAGAATCATTTGTTTTAGAGGAACCTATTATAAAATTTTCCATGTGACATGTTTTTTTTATCATCTTTCTTTCTCTTCTTTGTGGAGGTACACATCAGCTCTATCTTGTAAGGATTTTAGGACTATCATATTTGGGTGCTTTTTTATGAATTATGTCTAGTAAAATTTCACATTTTTTATCTCTTTTGGACATAATATTTTTCCCATAGGGTTTTCTTCCTTTTTTCACTTTATAAGGGATTGCATTGTACTTGATTACCTTATAAGGCCTAGTTGCCAAGACCCAATTTCTTTGTACTCGCATATTCTATGCTTAAGGGGCATGTTAGTATATAATATTCTATGGTATATCCTCACATGCATTTTTCCTTATCTAGAGATAATCTTGATTAGGTGTACATTTTAGCCTTTATCTTGTATGGATTTTCATGCCTCTTTTCAAGATGGTGATTTCTCTCCTTTGCACTATAAATGCATGTCTAATCATGAGTTTAGTAATTCTAGATCATTACAAATTATTCATCCTTTTGTGTCATCATCTTGAATGAAATATTATATTTTATCTTCATGCTTGCAATATTTTGTATTTTCTAAATAACTTGTAGGGAATGTGATTTCTTGTCTTTCATTGCTCGACTAGTATTGGTATTCAATTTAGTGTATGTTGGTAAAATCTACATTCAATTCTTATTAATACACATATAACTATTGAATAATTATGTTCATTTAGGAAGATGACATATTAAAAGATATGAAAAAGTTACTATGTATTTATATATGTGTATATATATGCATATTGTGTGAGAGGAAATTATGCTATAAATGAATAATTTAAATAGCTAAATCGAACTACACAAAGACCAAATAAATACTCAAATAGGGTGTTATGAAATCCACTTAAAACATAAAATTAACAATCAAATCCATGTTTCTTTCTCCCACTCTCCTATTCACTACTCCAGTTCTCATTTGATGTTTTTCCTAGTCTCTTCCCTGCCTAGTTGTGATATGGTTATGGATCTCACATCTCCTCTGGTTTCCTCACCGGTTATGTGTGTGGTTTTGGCTGGTCAAAAGCATCCTGTTGATGGGTTTTATGTTGGTTCCTTTCTTGAGAAGGCCCATGTTCATGCTTCCTTTTGTTGGAAAAACAAAGATAGACAACTGAGAGGGGGGTGAATCAGTTGTTACCAAAATAAAACTTATACAACATTAAACAATCCTTATATCACATATCTAATAATTAATAATGCAATCATAAGAACAACGCATCAAAGACACATGAACATAAATATTTTATACGTGGAAAGCCTGTGAGGGGAAAAACCATGATGGATGGTAGTCCACAAGATTATACCCTGTTAGAAGTATAATGAAAAATAAAAAGAGAATGCACTTGCATTCAAGCACACTGCCTAGAGCACACTTCTTAAAGGAAAGGCTCACTGCCTTACATGTAGTAATCAGATTAAATCCATCTAATGAATTTGAACTAAGAAAATAAATTCTACAAAATCCTCGTTACAGTTCCAGTTAGGCATACTACAACCTCTTCAAACTCTTACACACTATGCTTTGAGTGATTTGACCTTTATTCGTACTTGTACAACACTTGTACACTTGAGAACACTCTAAATGAGGAAAAAACTGTTGTATATATATCTGTTACACGGATTTGCATCCACTAATCAATCAGCCACAAATAAGGAATAAATTACAATTGTCGGCCCTGATACATGAATAAATTTCAATGAGTACCAACACAAGTCAGCCATAACATATTCAAGACCCAAACAAACATCTCCAAACATGCCAAAAAATAAAATATTAATCCTCATGGATCCACAACATGCTAACACCACAATGTTGGCCAAGAACATGAAAACTCGGGCACATATCAGAAAAATCTTCGATCATGAACACTCCAATCACTGTGAACGTACACCAAGGATAGAGCATGATCTAGACTCATCCATGAATGTCATAGGCACTTGAGCAACACATGAGACTACCATAATTTCATCCGCTTTGACCAAGAACACCATCTACAGATACTGAATAACTATATGTATACAAATCATCATAACTTCCACAAAAATTCATGCGCACCACTGAAACTTTCGAAAAACATATTAGAAAGGTTCAACACAAAACCCTTTGAAGTGCACCTTTAGATCTTCAGCACATAAATATTTTCAACATTCTTACCTTCTCAGCTCCACTAGCTACCTGTACTATATTTTTTACAATTTTCTCAATCTCCTCGACATATACAACCTTAAGCAGATTAAAATGCTAATAGTGTTGACATCAATGAAAACAATATATCAAAAACACAACCACAATATCCAACAAATTTGTGGATGTTGTTGGGTGTTGTTCAAACTATGCAGGTTGGGGTGGACGTTGTGTAACCTATGTGGTGTGCTAGTGAGTTTCCCCTGATATTTCTTTGAGCAAGGAAGTATCTGATAATATGGAATTTTATTCCAAAACGGCCCTTATTTGCAGGTTTTGTAGCTTGTGGCCTTCCCTCCCAAATCTGCACCATTGGATTTCTAATCATTGGTCTCCTTTGGTGGAAGGTACAATGGAAATTTATTCTTCTACTTAATTTTTATTTGTTGTTGGCTTTTTTTCCACTGAGGATTGACAGGTAATTTTAGATAATGGTTTGTGGGTATGGGACTCTCATCCCCTATCTATGAAGCCTTGGGTTCATTCCTTGAACCCTTTGAACGAACCCATTGATGTAAGACCTATTTGGGTGAAACTACCATATCTCCCCTTATAGTTTTGTTGATCCTCTTCTTTTGAGGTTATTGGAAACACTATTGGTAGATTCTTGAGTGTAGACAATGCTTCCAAGAATTTCACTCACACCTCCTATGCTCAGATTTTGGTGGAGATTGATTTATCGAAGGCTTTACCTGGTGAGATTATGCTTCAATTTAATTGATTTTCTTGGTCCCAGATGGTGGATTATGGAGGTATCCCTTTCCGTTGTAGATGTTTTTTTGCTATTGGCCACTTGGCTCGTGACTTTCTTTGTCATTCTCATCTTATTTCCTCCTCCACCTGGTGGAAGAATTCTCTCCAAGAGAATCTAACTGCGAATGATTCTTCTCTTGAGGGTGAGGATTCTTTACTACCTTCTCCTTTTGTGCAGAAGCATTTTCCTACTGTTAATGGCACTACTCCTCCTGAAGATCTTGTTGGGTGGCCTTTGGTTGTGGTTGCTCCTTCTACTATGTGTTTTGTCTCCCCCTATTATGAAATATTTTGTTCCTCCTATGGATTCTATTGTATGGTCTCTGAACATGGATGCTCCTAATGTTGTTTGTGATGCCTCCCTTGAGGCCCCTATTGCCCCCGTTTTGGAAAATGTTGTTGTAATTTCAAATCATGCTACCTCAGACTTGGATTTGGATGATTCACCTGAAGTATTTATTGTTCTACTTGTCTACTACTCTAGAGGGGAGTATTTCCCATTTGATAAAAAAATTAGTTTTAACTTCAGATCCTTCTTGGACAATGGTGCATAGAAAGAAGAAATGTAACTCTAAGCAGATCCTAGTTTCTTTTAATACGCCCGTAGAGGCTTTGTTGTTGGGTTCAAGCTTTGTTGCTTAAATAAGTTTCTTTGTGCCTATTTTTTCTACTTGGTATTTTCTTGGTAGCTCCTTCCTTGCTACTAGTTAGTCTTTTGAGGTTTTTGTCTTGCTAATTTTGACTAGTTGTCTATGTTGGGCCAGTCTATTTTGTTGAGTTTTTGCACTCTAGTTTTTGATGTGGTTATTCTTTTCCTATTGTTCCTAACTAGTTGTTGTGTTTGGCCAATCTATTTTATCAAGTTTTTCTTCCGAGTTGTAAGCTCCGTATGGTAATATCCATGGCTATAAAGGGATCAGGGCCCTTTCAAAACACCTACTTACTTAATAAAAAAAAATCAACTCCATGTTAAAATCTCCCAATTCCATAAAATGGTTTTTCCCCTTTATTCAATTTGATGTGTGATCACTAAAGTTTGGAAACATAACATTACATTCTAAGGTATGTTTTAAAATGGAAAAGATATGGGGATATTTATAGATTTTTTATGGGAAATGTCAATGGTTTGGATTGATTTGAGAGATCAAGGGTGGAGATGACTTGAGATGTCTCAAGAATGGAGATGATGATAAGTGACACAAAGAGGTGGAATGATATGATGGAGGGTAATATGAGGTACCTCTAGAAGGTGCCTCAAAAAATGTGTTTTTTATAAGGACCTTACCCATGAGGTACTTGAGAGGAGACATGGGAATTAAAAATTTACATTTATGAATTCAACTAATAAGAGCCCATACTTCCCAATTATATGGGGGTCTTTTCCAAATAAGGTGTATTTAAGGTTGGGGGTACAAAGTGGATAGTGCGGGGATTTGGAGTAGTCAAATCCCCACTTAATTATTTGTTAGGTGTGTGCACATAGCTAGGGGTAGATTATAAAAGGTAAATTAGATGTTTAAAGATGGGTTAGAAAAAATGAAGGAGGATGTAACAAGGGGTAAATAAAATAAAATTATTTATTTAATTTTTAGAAGGGGGATAAAGTGTAGGTAAATAATTATAAATAATTATTTACCTTAGGGGATGAAAGAAATGATTCTGGATAATGATTGAGATAGTGAAAATATTAATTGAATTATAGGCATATTATATAATTAATACTTAGGTTATAAATATAATATATTAGTGTAAATTGATCAAATTTAAATGATCAATTTTAGGCACGTCTACATTATTCCCCTCTTTGAAGTGCGTTAAAATCATTTTATTTCAAATAAATTAAAAATACAGGTCATAAGAAGAAAAATTAAGTGAAATGGATGCCTTAGTGTAGAGGAAATAAATAAAAATGGTTAGGATGGTGATGCCCCCTTGAGAGGGTAGGTAGGAAAAAAGGGGCTTGGATGGCCTCTTGAAAGAGGAAATGGTTGAAAAATCAAGAAGGAGAGAAACAATAAGGATGGGAAAAAAGAAACAAAGGAAAATATAGTTATGGTGAAAAAATGTGAGCAAGAAGGATGATGTAGGGGTAATTTGGGGGGTATAAATATGCTTGGGGGCGAAACTATTCATTATTACCTTATTGAATAGTGAATTACAAGAGAGGAGCAAAGAGCAATAGGGAGATTATAATGAATATTATATTTATGGAACATCGTGAAGATTAGGTGAGGATGTGGGGTTAATTAGAGGGAACTGGCATAGGGGTAAGTATCTAAAAAAAATCCTAATTCAAATTTTTGATTCATTTATGGTGGGATGTGGAAATCATGTGAGATGCATCCACGAATTGTGATTTGGCAAATGTATCCCCAACTCAGTGGACATGTTATATGAGGGACAAATGTAGACCACTTCAATGGATCAAATAAAAATCAAATGAATGTGCTTAACATAGGTGGATGCATGATGGAATGAGTGGATCCATTTATTTTTAGTGAGTGTGCTCCAAAATCGGTAAATGAGCAAAGCAATAGAAAAATGTGCCAACAAATTGATAGATGAGAAATAAAAGGGTAAATCCTTTAATAAATTGGTGAATGGGTGGGATAAAAGGGAAAATTTACTAAAATAGTATATATAAATGGAAAATGGTGAATTCTCTCTAGTTTCTAGAAAATCCACTTGGGTAGGAAATATGGACGAAAATGGCTAAGGGATCAATATTTTGGATTATGGTTGTGACTAGAAATGTTAGTATTATGGATATTTTGTGATGTGTAGCAAAGAATAACACTAGTGATGACCTAGGAGAGGAAATATGTGATGCTTTGATTGATGGATTTATTTGAAGATGTGAATTGGGTACAAATAAGAGAATGTGGGTTGGACTATGTGGCTTGGATGTTGACCATCTGAGCCCATAGGATTATGTTGACACCATTTTTAGAGATGTGGAGTGAGACAAGCACATTCCATCTCCTGGTGAAGGAGATAATTGTCACTTGAGGACATGTGGGGTATCCTCCAAGTTCCCATTATAGTGAGGTTAGTGTACATGACTAGTTGAGAAGTGGATGTGATATTGACATAACTCTATAGGAGATTTGAATTTTAATACCAAGGGAGGCAACTAGATATAGGTAGGTGAAAAGTGTTAGTTCTAGATGTGGCACTAGTCTTAGTTTCTCTTATCAGTGGCATATTGATTCTTGAGAAGAGTGGTTGCTATTTTCCTCTAGGTCTAGTTGATACCATAGTAGACATGGTGGAGCACAAGAGGCGGTTTGCATTGGGGGCTTGTATGGTAGCCCACCTTTATAAATATATTATGTGTTACATGTAGGGAATAGAATAGCTCCATATCATATTGTTGCAGATATTAATATGGGAGCATATAGAAATATGTCAACTAGTGGGTGACTAGGTGGATAGGGATGCTGAGGAGCCATTGGTATACAACTATGGGAGGATCCTTTGATATTGGAAGGTGGGGAATATTCTATTCAAAGAGAAAATTAGATGATTTTTAGCTAGGTGACATCAAATAAATAACCTATTTGGAGGATGGTAGATGGTGGGAGCAATTGAGATTCCAAAGCTTCATATTGACACCATGCTACATTAGTGGGTGATATGATTATCTGAATGAGTGTTATAGACCATATAGAGTCAAGATATAATTCGACATGACCCAAGATGCACCACTAGGGCCACACATGTTTAGATAGTTATCATAGGAGGTGTGGTAGTGGGAAATATAGGTGGACTCTTGGGAGGAAACAAAATCATGGCTAGAGCTAGTAGAGGTTGATTAGGATCCATATGTAATGGTGGAGGATGTAGGTACGACAGTTATGTATCATACATAGTGGAGGGGAAAATAAAATGAGTGCCTTATACCACTTTGAGTAGGTGGAATGATTGGGAGGAATCAAGAAATCATATAAGAGGAAAGGAGGTGGTATGGACTTGAGGAGGAATTGTTATTAGAGGATGGGGTGGAGAGATAGGTGGAGGAGAACAAGGTAGATGAGTTTGTGGGAGATTTAAAGGAGTAGGAGGTGGTGAGAGAGGTTAGGATGGATGGAGAGAGAGGGAAAGGTAAAGGAGAGGAGGAGGAGGATTTCATAGAGGAGAAGATAGGGAGAAGGATGTGACTAGTAGTAGTAGTGGTGGTGGTGGTGGGTCAAGCTCCTTGAGCTTAGAGAGCTTAGATCAAACTAAAATGGGGATGATGGAGGAGAATAAGGTTCACTCACGAAAGTATAAGAACATGTGTAGGAACACACACAACCCTGGGGAGGAGAGGATGGTAGTTGAGATTGGGGTGACCTCGAGGAGAGACTAGCGAGAGAATTTAACAAGGGAGATACTTTACAAGTGGAGAGAGACCAAATTTGAGGTGAGAGAGACACCTTTTATGCTAAGAGGGATAGCTTATAGGAAGAGAGGGAGGATTCAAAATAAGAAAGGGCTACCCTATAGGTGGGGAGGGAATTTTTGAGACTAGCATAAGTTGCTTGGGATATGGAGAGGTCCAACCTTATAGCACAATCACATAGGGTGGAGATAAAGGCGATGAGGTGGATGCAGGAGAGAGATGCAACATAGATCATTTTTTGAGGATAGGGGATTGTTTTGATTGCCATAGATCTAGTATAGTTATCTCAGGAGGCTCAACAATATATGGATCTATATGAGCAGGTCATACACATTGGATAGAGGGCTCCTAGCTTTATTGAGATAAAAAAGCTATAAAGGTCAAGGTTAGTGAGGTTTGGGTCCATGATATCAATCTCAGGAGTGATGGGGCCACCACCACCACCACCACAAGGTGTAGGAGGAGTACCAAGGTCTCTAACACACTCAAAGGGAGGTAGAAATAGGTAGCCTTGGATATATGGATACATCATGAAATATTCCCTATGACACATTTTTTACCATTCTCTGCAAAGTTCATTTATATATGACATGACATTGATGTCTATGTGAGACATATTATGATGTAAACTTACAAGGACATTACAATTATTTTTTTGATATAGATCATATGATGGTGATGGACGATCATTATGCATGTTATGGATTTTCTATGTACATGTTTATGATTGTGTATGCATTCTTATGATGGTATATATTTATTCATAATATGATATATACTTATTTGTATGTTTATTGTTCTAAATATGATGATGCATGATGTGTGTGCCTGAATGGATATATATTTATGAGGATTATGTCATGTGATGATGATGTTTGTGTATATTGATAGATTTCTAGTGTATATGATGACTGTGATGATATTTATGGATATATGATGGTTATATTTATGAATTGATTAACTTAAAAGGATCCTAAAATGAACCTAATTATGAATCAAAATATTCTTAGATTAACAAACATAAAAACAAAAAATGAATAAATTGATTAATGAAATGGTGGATGAAAATATTTTTAAACTAGAAAATCTAAACACTTAAAATGAACCTACTTGATTAATGCAATGACAGTCAAACTTGAATGATAATGATGGAAAATTATCTTTCTAACAAATCTATATTAGCCTAATAATGAGCTTAATGGATTAATTCAATAATAATGATGGAAAATTCTTGAACTAAAAAATCTGTATTATCCTAATAATGAGCCTAATGGATGAATGCAATGATAAGGGTAAATGAAAAATGAAAATATTTTTATATTGAAAAATATAAACACCTAAAATGAAACTACATGATAATGATATGAGGATGATGGGTATGTGCAGGATCATGATGGGCCAAAAAGTGGCGATATGTAAGTGATATGATGGCCCATGTGGCTGATGACTTTTTTTCAACCCAAAATTAATGAAATGAAAAGAGTTTTTAAAGGATATTCTCAAATTTCCACCAATATAAATTATGCTTTACTTTGAATTTAACAAATAATTATTTTTTATTTGAATTACGACTAAAGTCCTGATTGATAGGCTGATTACAAAAAATCTATAACTTTCAAATGGTATCACAATTTTTGAATCCAAAACATGCATCACATTCTATTCTTCACATACTATAGGATTAAAAAAAAATAATAATAATTCATGAAGTTTTGACCAAGTTAAGGTGATTAGACATACAATATTTTTTTTTTTTTTAAAGTTGTAATAAAAAGTTCATAATTAATTATTTACTTGGAAAAAAATTACAAAAAAATATGCATCACATCAGGACATGAGTCCTCTACTTATTTATAAAATTTTATAAAAAAATATTATCAGTTTATTGTGGTTAGGATGGTCAGACAAACACCTACTTATTTTTTCCCTAAAATTTAAGTACTACTCCATTCAAATTTCAAATTTTCACCAAATAGGTTTTTAAAAAAAAAAAACCTAGTAGTTTAGAAACTAAATTCAATTTTCTACAGATTCTATTGTTACATATTTTTGAAATAATATAGATAACTTATTCAAAATTTTATGTCAATTTTCCTAACTCTGATTTTCTAAATTTTCATTGCCACTTAAGGGCATGTTTTTTCCATGATGATCCTGGACATACCCTCATGTAATTGCTTAAATTAAAATATCTATATTAGTCTAAACATGCATATAATTGATTAATATAATGATAATGATGGATGATAATGATAGATGGAGCTATGTGGATGTGCATGCCATACCATAGTACAATGGACACTAAATATGATGGAAAAAATAAGAAGGTAAGGAGAAGAATGAATGGAAGAGGGTTATCAAGTGAACATAGGATCAATGATTAAGAAGGGATAAAACAATAGATGGGATAGTTGGATAGGGGATAGGATAAGATAGAACATTTTGGAATGTAATAATTAAATTAAAATATAGTGAGCACGTAATTTGATATATAATGAGATACTATGCACTTATGCATGATAAACTAGGGTGACATAGTATTACCTTCATAAGACTCACTCAACAAAAAAGAAGGTTACTCCATCATATAACAAGGTTGCAAAGGGCCTTGGTGAGCATGATTCTAGAAAACCATAAAAAAATGAATTCCCTCACATAACACAAGGTCTTGATAGGTCTCAATGGGTACAATGTGGGACAACCATGAAAACATAGCATACAAAAGCCAAGAACTTGCCCCTAGTTTCACCACTTAGAGAGAACCATGATATAAAGGATATTTGTGACTCTAAGTAGATAAAATGGAAAGAAAAAAGAAAGAAAAATAAATCCAAAAGTAAAAATAAAAAAACATAAACCTTAATATCTTCTTTCCAAAAGATGATGGATGGGTATATGTTTCTTGATTTGATGAATAATATATCTTGCAAAGGAAAAGGATGGATGAGTAGAACTTAAGAGGATAAAAGAGACCAAGATGTATGAAACCTAAAAGGACTATTGAATTATGTTGAAGAAATAATTTGCGAGGAGTTCTAGATAAAAACTAAAAAAAAAAGGATATGAACTATGGATACTTATAAACAAGAATGAACCTATATGGTGATTGATGGAGGTATGACACTATCTATAGTGCATACACTATGTACAAGGGATGTCTATTATGTTGTATCCTGATATTTTGAGTGTGAATTTTTTGATAACACATAAGGATTATGTGGATATATCCAAAAATAAATTCATGAAGAGATTAGAGATATGATAACATTTGAATAATAGATGATCAACTTGGAACATGATGGTGTAGATGGAAAATGATATTGAGATAGAGAGTTGGAGGTAGAATTAATGCAATGGCTATGGGATGACAAGAAGCACGGTAAGGAATTAGCAAGTGTGGCAACGAAAAAATTATCCCTCTACTTTTTCTTGCTCATTTGGGCCCTCCTTGTTAAATTAAGCATAATGTTGCCTTGATTTAGTGTTGTAATGTGTTCAACACATTCACATTAGGTCTTCGGCCCTTGTAAACTAAATGAACTTAATTATACTTCATTTAAGTTGATGTAAAGTTTTCTTCCACACTTTCACACTAATCTAGGGTTTTCATTATTAATTGGGCTTCTTTATGCTTTAATTGGCCTTATTTTGCATCCACAAGCCTTAATTAATGCATCTTTTCGAGGATAATCCTAACATAAACTGGCATCCAATCATAATTCATGTAGTTTTAAGTTGTGTGGCCCAAATTTAGTGATCTAGGACTCATATTCCACCTTGGGCGTATGAGTCCCACCTAAGTTTTGGGGCCCCAATCTTGATTTCACATGAATCTAGGAATTTTTGAAAAAATTGTCCCATAGTTAATCCTAATGGAATCATATGCCACTTTTGGCGTATGAGTCTCGTGTGGCTCAAAATTAAATTTTATTCAAATTCTTGGTGGAATTTTATTCTCCTAGATCTAATGCTGGCTTGTAGTGCTGTAATTTCGAGAAATTTGGCATAAGCAAGTATAAATACAAGGTATTTTCACATATTTTCTCCTAAGCTTTCAAGTATTCATGCATTATAGTATTAGAGTTTACAAGAGAATTCAAGATACTTCAAGAGTTATTTATCAAGTTTTTTGGAGAACTATTCAAGCATCAAGCATCATGTCAAAGTCATCATGCATCATGTTTGTTTTTGAGCTAACATTTGTGATGTAGGGTTTCATGATTCAAGTTAGCATTCAATTCAAGATCTATCACATTCAAGCAAGAGTCAAGGTATACATCCATTGGAGCCACCTCATACATGTTTGTAGCCTTTTATTTCTATGGTTTGGTGAGTTGCAACATTACATTTTGTTCATTCATCATTCCTTTATCTTATTTGTTTTCATTACAAGGTTTGATTACCAAAACAAGGTTTGACAAAGGTGAACCATAGATTTTGAGGGAAAGTGGATTCCCTAGCACTTCTAGGGTTTTAACATAGAAGAAGTGAGTTCTTTCACACCCAAAACCTAGGGGCTTCATTCAGGATTATATGTAGATGTGTGTAATGTGTGTGTGGTTTGAAATGTGTCTAAGTGTTGTAATCTAATGAAATGAAACTATTTATTCAATGAAAACTAATGTAATGCAAACGTATTGAAAAAACTATGTAAAATGACCTAAAATGCAAGAAAACTATAACAAAACTTAATGAAGTAGAAGGGGTGCACCTAGAAACTAAAGGTTGATGAAGAGGAACTCTGGAATCTTCCAAAATCTATTGTTGAAAGCCACTGGGACACTTACACCAAGTTGGGCGATTAAGTCTTGCTTCGGGGAAACTTTTCTAGAATAGGTTTCAAGAAAATGGGTGTCCAAATCTACATAGATCACTTTTTAGGCCTAGAAGTGGCACTAATTCACCAATTATGGTGACTTAGTCCACCTGTAGCTTTTGAGAATCTCGAGAGTGGAATCTATAGCTATAAACTTCTACTTTTATTCGTGATAGAAACCCAAATCTGAATCTTCAGATGTTGACCTGCAAGTTATCTTCAAGCACCTTTTAGGGATTGTTGACTTTGAATAATGTTGATGGAAAGATGACACCTTTAATCACTTTTCTCTTTGACTAATTCGCATACAAGACCTATAAAAAACACATGCAAAGAGTGGGAAAAGGGGTAGGGTTAGAGAATAGGGGTTTGCCTTAGTCAAACCCCATTTTGGTAATCAAACCCTAGATAATGAAATGAAATGTAAAGGGAAAGACGAATGAATAAAATGAAATTAAAACAACTTACCAAAACCTTGATGAACAATTATGAAGATATGCAAGTAATTAGCTCCAATGGATTGATGCTTGAAGTGCTTAGAGTTATTGAATACTTGATGCTTGCTTGAGAAGAATGAATTGCTAAAATATTGAGTGTAGGAGAGAGATTGATGTTAGGAGGATGAAAATGAAGGTAAAACCCTTTATTTATACATGTTGCTCACTAATTTAGTGAAAATACCTCATCATAGGCCGACCTTAGGGTTTAGAAGACAATATCCCGCCAAAAATTGTTGGGGATATGGGATGGGTCTGTCATCATAGAAAATGTCTAAGACAATAGTGCCTTAGTGATTTTCATTTCTTCAAATCACATCAAAGACACAAACTATGCCATAAAGAAAAAGCAGGCACAGTGGATCCCCCATTGATCTTTCTACGAAAATTAAATGCTTAACAAGAATAACAAATTCAACACAAGCATAGATTCAGAATACAAAATCAGACAACCATGAAATACAAACATACGGACACATAGATTTACATGGGGAGAACCTTTTCAAGTAAAAAAACCCCACCCTCCAAAACACTCAGCTCACTTGTATTATTTAGTAACAAAAATCGGTTACAATACAAACACATAGCTATGCTCTTCAGGATATTACATCCTGTCCATTTGGAGAAGGCAAGAAACACAAATATAGAATCTTCACACAGTTACAATGTCTTCACATGACATACTATGCAGATTCACTTCAAGTCCACAGATGAGTCTCTTAGCCAGCCTCATGGCCAGCCCAGCCTCTAGGCATATCAGGTTCGCATCATCTCAGATCTGAGAGACTAATTGTTCATGGTAAAGATTCCTCAAACACTCTCAGCCTCTCTCTCTTTGCTCATCATCCTAACTAACTACACATGAGATTACATATAATCTCTTACTGTGTGTCAACCTGTTCTGCCCATCCTAGCATTCAATGGTCATTAGGATAATTAATTATCCTACCTGCAAGCATTCATCAATCTCTGATAACATGCACCGCTCCTACAGATGCATCGAGCCGTGCAACATTAAAACTAGTTTCAGACATGTCCGTCAACCTCCATTTAACAATGCAGCCCATCACAACCAAAAATTAAGGCTTCGGCCAATCAGATCTAAAATTCTTGCCACATGTCGCCACTCCATTCATTCGCTACTTCTAAAATTTTGTCCAGCTCGATCAAGCTCAGTCAACTAAGCTCCAAGCTCTCTCTACCTTATACCACGTCACCTCCAAGCTCGTCTTCACCAGCCATAGTATGGTGGTAAGCCTGTGTCGACTTGATTTGGGCCTCCAACCATGCTACCATCGAGCTCAAGTTGATCGCCCGTGGTATGGCGGTAACTTCCTGCACTAACTGCCAAGCCACCAACTGCATTACCATTGACCCTTTCAAGCCTTCTTGTATTGTGGTAGTAACCATCAGCCAAACCGTCAACGGTCTCACAATGCTACCAGGGATGCCGCTAGGCTACCCTGCGGTAGGGTGGTGAATGCTCTGGTAGACCACCAGCGGTATCACCATAGCCACCATGGTGAGCATTCTCACCACCTATGATAGGGTAGTAACGTTCACCACCGACTGCTAGCTTCTTACCACGGTAAGGTGGTAGACCGTCACCCACCAGCTTGCTAGTTCTGCGCCGCTCACCGCGCTACCTCCACCGTTAGATAGTGAACCCATGGTAAGGAGGTAGGCCTTTGCTCCACCAACCTACCGCTCACTGCACTACTATGCCACCAGAAGGAGCACCCTACGGTAAGGTGGTAACCACCTTCCAATTCTCTCCACTCACCGTGCCATCACTGAACAAGAAGAAGACCATCGCGGTAAGGCGGTATCACTGCCCAACTACCAGACCAAGCAGAGTGGCTCGCGGTAAAGCGGTAAACCACTCAACCGTGCCACCAAGGAAAGCATGCAGTGGTATGGCGATAAAGGCCAGTTACATGGAGAAAACACCAAGTCCAAAAGGAATATCAAGCCAAAAAGTTGAGGTAGATTTCCTAATAGAAATTTGGATTAAATTTGATTTTTATGCCAAATGGGAGTAAGTCGCCCAAGGTGGTGAATTAGTCCACTTGGGCAATTTTAAGTGGATGCTGAGAATTAAAGTGTGATTAATGTTTTTTAACAGGATTTTCTTCCAAAACACACTTAAGTAGGACCTATAATTGCATTAAGGGGTCATTTTAACATAACAAAAGGGTTAATTTGTTGATGAAAAGCCTAGGAAAGTGTGAGAATTTTTTACAACACCTTACAACACTTTGAAATAAGGCTTGGTAAGAGGTAAAAAGGGGTTGTTTAGGTGAATTATAATAGAAAGGTCTTAGAAAAGTGGGAAAATGTGTTAAACACTTCACAACACCTTTGCAAGACATCATTAGGTTTTTATTGATTTTCAAGCATTCAAGGAATAATGTGAATGTGTTGGCCACATTACAACATTAAAATCTAGGCAAAGTCAGGCCAAAATCCATAGGAAAGGCCCAAATTAGTGGAAATGTCAAGGATGAATTTTTCTATGTTACATTTAGCCCCCACTTTAGTGAGAGAATGAACATGCTCCAAAATCACACTAAAGTAGCCAAGACATGCATATTGAGAGGGATCCATATGTAATCATGTTGGAAAGATGAGACAACAATAATCAAGAGGGATGATCAATCCCCTAGGATCAAGATCCCATGGTAGACCAAACATCAACATAAAATATCACACAAGAAAGTGATGTGAAAGAGTAAAAAGAGAGGGAAAGTTGGATCAAGCTTCAACCATTTGTCCAACCAGTTGTGGATTTGGTCGAGGTTGTTTGTTTGAAAAGAAATATACTCACTCTTAGGCGATGAAAATTTTGGTTATCTACCAAGTGAGAAGGCCAAAAAGGCGAGAAACATACACTCATGGCTAGTATGCACTCACACACACATAGGTGGATATGGGGAAAGTTGTGTCTCTGGTTGGGCTTCCCGCTTAACCATACCAAAGTTATACCTCCTGATAACTTTGATAAGGTTCCATGAAAGACAAGGTTTTCAAGCTTCATGAGACAAGAAAAGTTTTGTATGCTTGGAGCTCATCAACAAGTGCAAGATGGCACCACATGCATGCAATCTGTGTTATGCAAGGTGGCCATATATGCAAAATGAAAACATGTAAAATTCAAAATGTAAAAGGATGTTCAAAGGAGTATTTCTTAGTTCATGTAGGTTCTTTAACTTAGGGAACATTGTGTCTAATGTCTCCAAGAGAGGACCAATTAAAGAATATAAAATTAACAACTTAGGGGATGCAATGTGTCGCATTAGGCCATTAAGAGGAATGTAATATGCTAAGATAGATCACACTTATGAAGGAAATTACACCCAAATGTCATCCAAAAAGTGAAAAATGCATCATCTAAAATAATAAGGCTGCACTAAGAACCAGGAAAAAAGAAATAATGCCAATGTATTTCCCCACTTTAAAGGAATTTCTAAACACCGTACTATGAGCAATTACTTTAAAGTAGCAAGTGAAAAATGCACACAGAAAGAAAAGACATGAGAGCCAACTTAGAAAGCCCCTATGCCAAGTCATATGTTTCTGAATTGAGCTACAACATGAAAAGGTACTATGTTACATGTGAGTCAACTTAAGACATGTCGTCCACATCCCAAGCTTGCATTTATAAGTTTATGAAAGGTTAACGACTAGCCAAAAAAGACAACGTTAGGTGGCATACAAGGATAAGGCTTCCTAATCCCTTGCCCCCACTTAGTGCAGGACAAAGGTGAGCTGGGAATGAATTATGATATGCTACTCCTTTTGATGAATGTAAAACATGCAATTATGGCAAGGAGTAGAAACTAATATTATTTATGCTGATGAGTAAACAAAATTGTTGCTTGATACATATTTAATGAGATATCAATAAGTTTAGGATGTAGCAAGGGTAAATTTGTCTTGGAATAATTATGTGTGAGAGTTTTGACATTGGATGAAGGTTTTTGTTTGGAAGGATAATAACCAAGATCATTAGGTTGTCCAAGTTGTCATCCAAAATGTTTTGTCACTAGGTTTGGATTTGGTGGCTGATCAATGTCCTCAAATTTTGTCTTGGATGTTGTCTATACTTGTAAGGTGGCTGAAGTGTATGTTTGTGACATGACCTCTTTTTCTCTTCCCTCATTATATTCGTTTGTTATGATCATGTATTCCCCTAGGGAGATAGGTATGAAATCAAAGGTTTTTGAAGCCTCTTCCAATAACTTTGTGGCTAAGTGAAATTTCTTTTGTTGTTCGATATCATTTTGCTTGGTACTGATCATAGCACATGTAACCTTTATCATTCGAGGAGTATAAGGTGTCTTGTAATAAACTCATAGCATGTGTGTCAAGTCTTGATCTATATCAATCAATTTAGGATGCTTCAAAGTGAGGTTGATTTGTGGTTTCCACATGATAGTGTTGATGTTTTATTGCACCATGATACCTTCCCTATTAGGGGAGTGTTCAAGAGAACTACAAATGAGATTTTCAAGACATTCATTATTTGGTTCTTCACAACTGAATCCATCAAAAGTGAGAGAATGTTCAACGGTTGAAGTGTATTGCTCCATAAGATTCTCATGATTCTCATTAATTGGATCTTGGAACACCATAATATCATCTTCAATAATAGAAGAGCTATTAGGAGAGGGAGAAATTTGATTGTTGTGATTGTCGATGATTGAATTTTTTATCTCTAAGGTTTCATTCTCTTGTGCCAAAATATCGAACCTAGTAGGAGAGCTTTTAGGAAAGTGACTAACGTCAAGTTCTTCATAGTTCAAGATTAAATTTTGTGAAGTAGCTTCATCACTAATATGGGAGACATCAAGGGAAGGACAACTATTATTTTCATGTGTGCCAATGATTTTCTCCTCTTGTTCAAATAGACCCTTCCAAATGTGAGGAACATTAGGAAGGAGAGAAATAATGCTATAACTCCTAATCATTGGATTTCTTGATACCAACATATCCTCACACATTTATTTTTCATGAGCGTTCACAATTATATCCTTATATATTAAATAATTATCAAATAGGGGAGGTGTTGGGAGATGAATGAAGACTAGGTAAGGTCGTAACAATTATTGTAGCTTTGTGTGTTATAAGGTCTTTTCAAGGGGGGGAGGAGGAAGAAAAGAAAGAATTTCATGATCTTCAATGATTGTGTCTCCTTTCCATAAGATACCCAGTGTCACCAATGGGAGAGATATTAGGAGTAGAACAATTGTGATTATCATGATTATTGTTCCTTGAATCCTTTTGTGTTAAATATTTAGTGGATGATCTAGGTGATATATGAAGTCATCAAGGGCTTCATCTAACATGTCAAATTCATATCTACTAAAGGGTTTGCATGATGTGCTAAGGTTAACCATTTATTTTATTTGTGATGTTTAGGAGTTTTTTTCTTTTGTTTATAAATTATGTAATTTGTCCCAATTGAACTATGAACAAATGTTGAAAATGAGAAGTGCAAGAATCTAAGTCTACCCACAATTGCAATTAATTTAAATTATGCTAATAATAATTATTTGAATGTAATAGAAGCTATGCAAACTTTAAAATGAAATGTAAAGACATAGGAGGAAATGCAACTTTTCAAATTTCACACCAGGAAATGTACTGATTATATTATGCACTGATCTAAAAATGAAATGTTGTGAATGCAAAATTGAGATAAAGCAATGCATGAAATGAGCCAAATTAGACTAGATTTAGTAAAATGTATGTAACAAAAAGTCAACCCATTGATACAGATAGGCAATGGCAGCAAACAGAAGTTGAAAAATAGGGTTTTAAGTGTTGTGAAAGGTTATTTTAGGGGCATAGAGGGACTATGTCTCCCAAGGTGGCAAATTAGTCATGCTGGGGATTTTTTTCAGTATTTTTACATTTTTTTGATTGAATTTTATGTTTTCTATGTAGTATGATGCAAAGCTAAGATGTAAATGCATAATTTTGTTGATTTTGAATGAAATGCAATGAAAAAATTCAAGCTATATGAGCTTTTCACTAATGCAAAACCCTAATGCAATGTTTATGCAAACTTTTCCTAGGATGCAAATGCACTTGAAATCAGAAGTCAAAAAGTGTTCTAAAGGTGGGTTCACCAAAATGAACTGTAGATTTTGAGGGAAAGTGGATTCCCTAGAACTTCTAGGGTTTTCACATAGAAGGAGAGAGTTCTTTCACACCCAAAACCTAGGGGTTTCATTCAACATTAGATGTAGATGTGTGTGTGTTTTTGAATGCATCTAAGTTCTATAATCTAATGAAACGAAACTATCTATTGAATGAAAACTAAGGTAATGTAAAAGTATTGAAAATGCTATGTAAAATGACCTAAAATACAAGAAAATTGTAATAGAACTTAATGAAGCAGAAGAGGTGCACCTAGAAACTGAAGGCTGATGAAGAGGAGGTCTAGAATCTTCTAGAATTTTCTATAGAAGGCCATTGGGACACTTATGCCAAGATGGTCGACTTAGTCCTGCTTCAGGGAAAAAATTTCGTCTTGGAATAGGTTTCAAGAAAATGGGTGTCCAGATTTGCAGAGATCACTTTTTAGGCCTGGAAGTGGGACTAATTCACCAATGATGGAAACTTAGTCCACCTATAGCTTTCAAGAATCTCAAGATTGGAATCTATAGCTATCAAATTGTACTTTTGTTCTTGACAGAAACTCGGATTCGAATCTTTAGATGTTGACCTGCAAGTTGTCTTCAAGCTCCTCTTAGGGTGTGTTGACTTTTAATGATGTTGATGGAAAGATGACACCTTTTATCACCTTTCTCTTTGACTAATCTGCATACACAACCTACAAAACACACATGCAAATAGGGGGAAAAGGAGTAGGGTTAGAGAATAGGGGTTTGCCTTAGTCAAACCCCATTTTGGTAATCAAACCCTAGATAATGAAATGAAATATAAAGGGAAAGATGATTGAATAACATGGAAGTACAACAACTCACCAAATCCTTGATGAAGAAGTTTGAAGATATGTAAGTAATCGGCTCCAATGGATTGATGCTTGAAGTGCTTAGACTGCTTGAATGCTTGATGCTTTCTTGAGAAGAATGAATTGCTAAAAGATTGAGTGTAGGAGAGAGATTGAATGTTATGAGGATGAAAATGAAGGTAAAAACATTTATTTATAAATATTGTGCCCTAATTTCTTGAAAATGCCTCATCATAGGTTGACCTTAGGGTTTAGAAGACAATATCCTGCCATAAATTTGGATTAAATTTGATTTTTATGTCAAATGGAAGTAAGTCACCCAAGGTGGCGACTTAGTCCACTTGGGAAATTTTAAGTGGATGTCGGGAATTAAATTGTGATTAATGTTGTTTAACGGGATTGTGTTCCTAAACACACTTAAGTAGGACCTATAAGTGCATTAAGGGGTCAATTTTTTGATGAAAAGCCTAGGAAAGTGTGAGAGTTTATTACAAAACCTTACAACACTTTGTAATAAGGCTTTGTAAGAGGTAAAATGGGGTTTTTAAAGATAATTATGATAGAAAGGTCTTAGAAAAGTGGGAAAATGTGTTACAACACTTCACAACACCTTTGTAAGACATCATCAGGTTTTTATTGATTTTTCAAGCATTCAAGGCCTAATGTGAATGTGTTGGCCACATTACAATGTTAACATCATGGAAAAATTAGGCCAAAATCCATAGGAAAGGCCCAAATGAGTGAAAATGTCAAGGTTACATTTTTCTATGTTACAAAAGGAAAACCACTTTTCACTACCAAAACAACATTTTTCCCTCTCTTTAGTGTGTGATTTACAGATCTAGATTGAAGACATATTGAAGAGCAAGATTGGAGAAAATTTGTCAAGTGGTCAAAATTGTCACATCACTTACAAGATCATTGAAATACTTCTACAATGCAAAATGTAGCATTTCAGATCCAAAAACTAGGTTGAGAAGACAAAGAAGAGGTTGAAGAGTAGATTCAAGAATATATTATTTCCAACAGTTCTTGACTTATCTCTACCAAATTTATGTTTGTACCTAGAAACCCTAATGTAGGACTAAATCACCCAGTCTAGTGTATGAGTCCCAGTCTACATTAATTTCATTATTTTAAGCATTTCAAGCCTTCATTCAAGCTCCTATAGGTTTCTAGGTGCACAAATCTAATCTCTTAGTTTTACATTTTGTTTTGCATTCATTTCTAGGTCATTCAGTGAAGTTTTATATTGCATTAGGTTTTAAAATTAGATCTAGCATATCATTAGTATTTGTAACCCATGCTTGGTGGTGAACTCCTCTTTATTCATTATTCATACCCTAGGAAAACCTTTAGTAGATCTCTTTCCCTCATTCCACCCTTGGATTCAGATCTCTAGGGTTTCCTTGAGTGAAACAAGACATTGAAATAGGAGAAACCCTATCTCTTCAAGGATAGAAACCCATTGCCACCCCCTATTTCCATTTTTATAGCAAGATAATGGATCTATCTTCTATATATGGCACATTTTTCTAGTTCTTATGATGGTACTTTTCCAATTCACCTCACAAGGCCATTTTCAAAATAGGATAGATTGTTTCTCTTTACTATTTTTTTGATATTTTTTGGTGTTTTTGATTTTTTTAATATGGTATATTGGGTGGATTATGTTGAGTGGTTCATCCAAGGGTACTCCTTTTGGTGTAGCCAATTAATATACGTGCCTAATCCATATTTAGATATGATTACATAGGGGTTGAACCAGTTGGGCTCAAAGTTTCCTTTCTTCTCTTGATTTGCAAGATTCTTTTATTATCTTTGAGGACAAGATCACCAACTTGGAATTCCCTAAGATTGATATTATTGTCATATCTTATGTGAAGATCATTTTGATAATCCTATATATGGTTAAAGGTGTTGAGCCACTATTCACCAAGGAGCTTGGGTTGATGCAAATGTGAAACCATATACTCCTTAGCATTTATAATACCATGATACCCTAGGGGATATCATGCCTAATACCACCACTAAAGGGGCACAATATTAGTGAATCCGTAATAAATTTTAAAATAAATGGGGGAATATTCCCCTCTTAAAATGTTAGTGTACCTGCTAAACTAATATTTCAAGGAGATAAAGAATGAAGAGGGTATCCTTTAGAAGTAATAGACACCCCACCAAATTAGTTATCCTTTCCCCCCAAGTATATGGGCAAGGACAACCATTTGTGGATATTATCATGTTGATCCTTATTGATTAAATATGGTTGCACAAAATATTCTTATGCCCCCATGCATGGCAATGAGCACAACATGATGATATGAATTCCATATAGCAAGGAGCAATACCATAATAATTAATTTATTATCTTGTATGGATCTATATATCAATGTCATATATTTAAATTAACCAATTTATTTTTCTCTTTAAAGAACAACACTCATCAATATAATGGATAAAAATTTGATGATATGCACAAAAAAAACATGTTTTGAGTTTTTTGTTTATCATTTTTTTTTAATGAAGAGGTGGTAGGGTGATTAATTCCCATTAGAAAAGCATGCATAATGTACATTATATTTTAGACAAGGGATTAAGAGCGGGTGATGTAGGAGCATCCTTGATTTTAAATAAATCTTGTATCAACCAAAAACATTTCTTTTCTTTCATTTTAGTTTGTAGCAGTTTCAATATTTCATTTCTCATTTCACTGCATTATCATTTCTTAGCTTGTGGAGTAGGATATAACATATACATGAGTTCATCTACATCATATCCATATTGTAGTTGATTGGTAGTTGTATGAAAAACGTTATCACTCTCAAAATTCACTATCATTTCTCAATCAGAGCATTAAGTGTCGATTTGGTCTAGGATATGGATTATGAAGACCTATTCCAGAGCATGTGGATCTTAATGGAAAATCATACAAGCATTTAGGGTCAATTTGGTCTAATATTATGAAGGATTATCTTTCATGTTTTAAGGTTGACCTGCACACTTGATCATTCATTGGGGTTTATAGACCCTTGAGGCTAACATAAACCATTATTGGAGCTAGAGAATCATATTTAAGATCATTTATAATTTGTAAAAAGGTAGTTAGTTATTAGATTTATGATTATGATTCAGGTACTTCAAAGATTTAGAATCAACTGTCGAATAAGGCCTTAGTGTTAGTTGTAATGTGTAATGCCCTTGTGGCAGGCCTATGATCCCTAGTTATTTTTCATATGATGTATATAAAACTTCTAGTTATTGAATCAATGAAATTTTGAATGTTTTCTTATCAATATCTTGTGTTATTTTTCTTGTGTTGACTCTAAGTTGTGATGAAAACCCTAAAAATTCTTTGTGTTCCATCTCAAATTTCTACAAAATATGGTTTTTTCCTAGTCTTGGGGCTTGGGTTTTTGTCTATCATCCTAACTTAGGGTTTGTCTTGTTAAAACCCTTCCTAAAATCCCTTAAGTCCAATATGTCCTTTGCAAGAGTTGTAATTTGTCGTTGACCTGTTGTGCCTTGTTTTCGGTCATTTTATGAATAAATTGAGTCTTGGAAGTGCATTGAATGATTAGGCCCTTGTGGTTTGGACCTCCCATTACCTGTCGCTATATCTTTTTACGTGCCTAGGTCCTTGAAAATTATTTATTTTATAAGGTCGATGTTTGGCCTTGTTTGGCCTTTACATCCTTTGCAATAATTGTTAGTAATTTGTTGAGACCTTCTCATACATTGTCCTAGGTGGTCCCCTTCTCAAAACAACTTGTGAGCATGTGCGGAATGGGTCTACTTATGTTCTTCTACATCGCCTTCTTCATCGCTCATCATGGATTATCCTTTGATCACTAGCCATGAATTTGCAATGCACGATGAAAAGTTTTCCTTTGCATCGCTCATCATGGATGGAGTTTCTACCTTGGTTCCTAGAGTGGTGATGGGTGATGTGTGTAGTACCCTTGATCTTTTCTTATGGGCATGTAGCTAGATCCTAACCGGTCGCTTGAGGTTCTCCATTATTGATGTGTTATGATCATTGCAAAGTAAATCAGCAATGGGCGATAACACTATTATGTATTGTGCCCATCATGTTGTCTATGGCCATTGCGGTTTTAAACGGGTTTCCAAAACATGTATTAGCAATGGGTGATGGAATATCTGATGGAATATTCCCCTCCTTGCCAAATCATAGTGCATCATAGATTCACTTGAGGGAGTGAGAAATAAAGTAGCCACACATGATGACTATCAAAATAATGTTGATTAATGTGTAGATGATTGTGTGGTGGATTTCTAAGATGTCATCATTGTTTCCAAGTACAAATTTACAGGAAATGAGTGATGCTTGAGGAGCATCATTGATTGTGTTTTAAAACCAAAGGGATTGATATTCATGATTCAAAGTTGGATGGTTGGTTGTTAGCTCACTCACACGAGGCTCCTTTGAACATTAATGGCTACATGTTCTAGTTACTTTACTTAATGAGGATTGTTAGGTATTTCACTTCACCATTTGCAACCATCAAGATTTGATGTGTTTTTTTAGAGCCAAAGAAGAAGCATGTGAGTTCTAGGCAAGGAATTGCAGAGAAATTGAAGATAGTTTTTTCCTACGTAAATAGGTGTTTATACCTGTTCTATTTCAATTTTGCATAATTTGGCTTGTGAGTCCTAAATTCCTAGGGTTGGTGAGGGTTTAATTTCCTACAATTTCCATTTGAGCTGGTAAGAATTACGTGGGTCTGGGTGTTTTTTTTCTGCAAATTCATTTTGAGAACAAACCAATGAAATGTTTCCTGCAATTGAGTGTTGGTTGGCTCTAGTTTTTCTTTCTTTGAAAATGAGTAATCTTTGTGAGTTTGACCAAGTAGTAAGGAGGTCTAGGAGGATAAATATGCTTGAAACTTAGGGTGATGCACTTGAAACTAAATAAGGTATAGGTCAGGTGCTCCCACAAAGCCAAAAGGTGGGAAGAGAGCCCACAATATTTCTAATAAATCTACGAAGCTAGAAACATTTACAACCAAAGAAGTAGGGTTTTTGTTCATAACCAGAGTGATCCTGGTGTTGTGTCCTTGAGGGAACAATTTTTTGAGGAGGAAACTAAGTCAAGTAAATTGGCTAAGTCTGGGGGGAAGAAAAAAATAAGTACCATAAGGCTTATGATTCTTATATGGGGAAGCCTAACACTTCCATGGAAGGTGGGGGTGATCTTTTGAGCAATAAGGAAGATACTAACCCAAATTACACCTGGTACCTTCTCACTCTTGCAAGTCGAGAGGATTCCAATGATGGCAAGATAGATTCTCCAGTTTCAACAAAATCAAAAGGGGGGCATACATACTCTAATTTTGAAGATGATGAACCATTGCAGATGTAGTGTCTTGATTCAGTGTTTTTGTTTTTGATAACCAGCATGAAGGAGAGGTGTTGGACATCGCCACGATGATGACTAGTATGCTTTCTTTAGTGAGAAAACGTGTTTTTGTCTTTTTTGGTGACGAGAAAAACCTTTTCGACTAATGTGTAAAAGAGGTTTTGGTGCTTCTACAACAAATGATACCTTTTGGAAGGCGGGTAAATCTTCAGTGATGAAAAATATTTTTATCTTTTGCTTTCCCCCCACTTTATAGGGTGCAAATATAACCATTTGGGGGAATCTCTAAAATTGAAATGAAATTGAATGTCAAATGTAAATGTGATTGAAATTGTAATTTGGCCTGAGGCTTGTTCACTCCCATGTTTCTATAAATAGGAATTCAGGGCCAATTACAATGGTTTTTTTTCTTGTATTTGATCACAAAGAGGAAATTGTAAAAAAAATACTGAGGATTTTAGGGTCAAGTCTTAGGTTTAAGTTTGCTAAACGCATATGTAATTTTGATAATAATACTAGCAATATAGTATAAAACAGTGCAAATTCAGAGCCATTTTCTCTCCTATGTACTTATTTCATAACCTATGAATAATATAATCAAGGGTTGTCTTACTTGTTTCCATTTATTTCCGATGGATGTGTAGTATTGTCCTTGCTTGTTAATTCAAAGAATTAATGTAAATTCTTGAGTGAAGCTATAATTTTATGAAAAATTAAGTACTAGGATATTGATAAGAAGTGGTGGCTATGAATGCTATGTTGAAATACTATAATGTTGTATCTTCAAATCTTAATCAGTGTCATGTATGAAATTATTATCAGGTTATGTGAGTATTGGAACTGAATCTGCTCCAAGGATTAGGCATTGATCTAAGTGATGTATTCATGTCGTATTTAGTTGGGCAATTCGGAAACAAATCATTTATTAAATCAAATTCTCAAAAAATGGGTTATAATTGTGTTGGATTTTATCATTCTCATGCTTCAAATATTGTGTTGTTAAGAAGCAACCAACTTCTTTGATACATTCTATTTGTCGAGCAATTATGTGAGAATTATTTGTGTGTTGCAATTTTTATAATAAAATGGCACATGAAGACTATCTAAACATTGTTAGGATCACCCTCTTGGGTTTCACAGAGCCCAAAGAGTAGAAGTAAGGGCTTAATAATCCCTTACTTGTTTGTTGGCCAATCCTTACTTGTGTTAGTTATTGAATTATGGAAAATTCATAGGTATTTGGTAAGACTAAGTTTGGTTCCCAAAAAAGAAACCAACAAATTGGCGACTCTACTGGGGGAAAATATAATCAAGAAGTATTTGATTCTAGATCATAAATTATTAGAGTTTAGTACTTTGCAAATACAAATTCGTCCCCTAATCTTGCTTCGACATCAATGAGTCAATTCTCAAGAATGTTGTCTAAAGTTTTCTATATTTCCTTAGATCTTGCAAATTTAGTCTAGTTTGCTTGTAAATCCTTGAACATTTTTGTAAGTTCCCACTAAATATGGTTGGAGACTATGAGTTCTCTACACCAATGTGCACTATTTGAGAGAATCCAAAAAATTTAGAATAAAAAGTTTACTGAGAAAAGATGAAGTGGACTTGAGCTCACATGACGAAGCTCTTTGATATGAAGCAAGAAAGAAGAATTCAAAAGGCTTTGGTACTACCTTAAGAGAGTCAAGGAATTTTCTAAATCTGAACATCTGGTTCAGATATAAAATATTTTAAAACTGGAAAGGGTTGTGTTGTAGTGAATAGAAAGGAATTTATGCATGATTCTATTGATGAAGAAAACCAAAATTGAAATTAATTTATGAAAGAAAGTTCAAATTGTTGAAGATCCATTCCTCTACGAATGGAGGTGGCGACTCTATGCAAATAAATTGATTAAATTGTGATAATTTATGATAGCTACAACATATCCAGGTATTTTCACTTTTTTGGTTTTCAAGAAGCATAAATTTGTGTGAAAACTATATTGAATGACTTGGAGAAATTTGGGTTCCCTCTTAAGTTAATTAAGCACTAATAAAGGGAATGGTAGTGGTAATTTGGCATACTCCTTAGATATAATTTGATGCTTCTAAATTATGTTGGAGAAGTATGCTTGTTTTTTAAATCTTCCCATTAGAAGGATCTAAGGAATAAATGTATTTGAGTTATGCATTTTGAGGTCATGGTTAAATTAAGAAATAGGGTAGTAAATGATCAATGGTAGAGTTGATGTTTGAGGTTTATAAAGGGGTGCAAGAAAATGTATCATTCCCCTGTTTGTCCCTGTGGAGTGTCAAGTGAAAGCATGCAGAATGTGCAGCCCATGCCAAGCCCTCAAATAAATTTCTCTATTGCAAGATATAGACCATTAAATTTTAATGGTATTCAGGGTTTCCCAAACCTTGTCCAAATGGTGCTAGGGAACATTTTCCAAAAATCAAAGGGAAAATTTCTGAATTATCCTATAAGAATCTGAATTTATTTTCTAATTTTATGGGAGATTATGAGATAAACCATGAAGATTTGGCTATGAAATTCTTTGTGCAATCTTTAAAGGAAGATGCTAGAGATTGGTTTTCATACTTACTAGTGTGTTCTATCTCTTCATGAATGAGTTCATGGTAACATTTATAGAAAATTTTGATGAAAGAATTAATCCAAGTTTAGTAAGGAAAAAAATCATGGAAATTCAAAAGTATGAAGATGAGTTAGTCCCAACTTTTAACCTCAGATTTGCAAAATAAATAAGGGATATTCTTGAAAATATGAGACCAAGTGATGCAGAGTGTTTAATTATATATTTAGGTGCATTTGAGGAAGAAATGAGCTACTTTCTGAGAGATAAAGAGCCTACAACATTGCATCATGCATATCAAATTTCTATGGACATTGAAAACAACTTGAGATATTCAATAATCAATGGATATATGGCTGTAAGTGTCGTCTATTTCAGCACACCTCATATAAATGGATCAGATAATAGAAGTGATTATCTTGGTGATGGTGCTTCTACTCTTCTAATTTATCCATCCTTACCTATTACAACTAATGGTGAATTACAAGTTGAGCATAAAATTTTTTTTAGTAATGTTGATCAAGTTCCTTTTGTTCAAAGATTGTCTAGCATGAAAATACATAAGGAAGAATCACCATATGACTTGATTACAAGGTATTTGAATGCCTTGTTGGAAATCCCCAAGAATTTCAAACTTGATGATTCAATATGAATTGACTTGTTTTGTGATATTTTGAGCCAAGATTGAGTACCTTGCTAATGGAGTTGAAGCCTCATGGTTTTGATTAAATAATTGATTGGATAAGGATTGTTGAGGAAGCCAAGTGTAATTATGCACAAAGTATGATATTTCAAAGTATCAATAGTGGTTGTCATATTGAAAAGAATCAAAAGGAAATGTGAGTAGGTGAAAAGGGTGTATCATAGAATCGACATCTATCTTGTGGTATGGGTGAGGATGGTGATTGTAACCAATTGACAAGAAACCTATGTGCAAACCAGTACATTGGTGATAAGGAAGAAGATAAATTTGCAAGTGTTGTTGATGTCTCATTACAAAATAATGGTCAAAATATTGAGGATGGGAATTTGAGCTTTCATTTTGAACACTCTAAACATAGTGCATGTGATAATGAATCTCCTCGTGATAATGATCATAGAGAGAGTGATGTTTCTGATTATTTCTCTAAGGAGTATGAATACTTTCATGAAGATGATCTAGAGGCATTTTCTTCACATGAAGGATGTAGTAATATTAATAATCATGAGATTTTTTTCTCTCAAGTGAGTGAACAAATCCCATGTGAGGGATACTTGGAGTGTAGTCTGGTAGTATCAAAAGTGGAATATGCTAGCTTTGTCAGTGATGATGAGTTTGAAGATAAGAATGTATGTGTTCAATACCCTGACCCTAAGCACAATGTTAAAGATGATGAAAATTGTGGTGCTGACCAGCCGGATCATGTCCTAGTTGCTCCTAATCGTCTATGTGAAGCAGAGATGGAATATGCAAGTTTCTTAGCAAAAATGGACATGATTGTTTTCGACAAATTAAATGTTGATGAGAAGAAGAATGAAGGATTTTTCTCAGTTGCTAATGAACAACAATCAGATTTCAATGAGCTTTTCACTTTTGGATCAACACACTCATCAATTGATGAGGCATATGATTTCCTTGCTGATGATCCTATTAATTCTGAGTTATTTGAGTCATCCTTTGAAACATTTTACAATGTGTTGGATAATGATTTGAAGAATGGACAAGACTATATTAATGAGCCTAAAGTGGAAATTTTGATTTGATGCATGGGATGTTATTAGTGGTGATGTTTACAGTAATGACCCTGATCTGAATAAGAGAAAATATACCATGGGTGTTTATGAATCACTTTTCCAAGGTAGTAGATCATGTGACAATATGACTGGTTCACAATGCTCAGATGAATGTGAACACTAGTTTGAAAATATGCCTATGTATGAATTTTTTTTGTTCATCACACAAAATGAATGGTTTTTTGGAATGGGATAAAAACTAGAGGATAATCCCATGGTTTTATATGAGCTCTCTATTAATTCTGAGTTATCTAAAGTGGAATTGCAATGTCACTCCAAATGGTCAGGATGCATGTTTATGGATGGGAATCTTGAAAAAAGTGTTTATGAAGGTTTTCAGTTTGATGTGCAAACTGATTTTGATGTTATCTTTTATGACCTTAGTAGTCAGGTGGATTATGAGTGTTTCGATTTCTCTATTTAGTTGGATGAACATATAGTGGAACAGGGTGGTGTGCTAAATGTGGTAGAGTATCAAAATGATTATATATAGTTTAGTTAATATCTTATTACAATTTTTAAATGGGTAGAATTTATGATGACAATGGTAAGTTCAGACACATGGTAATGATGGTTAATGTAAATTACAATAATAGGGTTAGCTAGTGGGCAATTTGTCATAGTTTTTTCAGATTTAGACCGATGTAGACAACAAAAAATAAAGTTTTTGATAGAGGTAAATGTTGGTTCTAAGTTTTTGGGGGCCTAGGCCACCCAACGAAGATGAAGCCTATATAGCTGAAAGGATTCTAAATGAAAGGTATTGATAGGATGAAGTTTTGAAATTTCTAGTACATGGACAACTCCTGAGGCCATACTTCTCCTAAGTATGTTTCTTCTATGTATGTTGTATAGTCCTATAAATTATACGTATATGGTTTTTTTTCTTTGGTCTAGTCCTCTTGCCTTGTTTGAGCAGGTCCTTGGTTTTTGGTGTCCCTGTTCTTGGTTTGCTTCAACCTTGAGATCTGGAATCTGACCATGCCTATACGAGGCATGTGTCCCTAACAAGAGCCACTAATGGAACCCCTAAAAATTCTTTGTGTTCCATCTCAATTTTTTTCAAAATTTGGTTGTTTCCTAGTCCTAGGGCTTGGGGTTTTATCTGTCATCATTCCTTAGGGTTCGTATTGTTAAAACCCTTCCTAAAAGCCCTTAAGTCCAATGTCATTTGCAAGTGTTGTAATTTTGTGTTGACCTATTGTGTTGCATTTCTGGTCATGTAATGAATAAATTGAGTCTTGGAAGTTTCTTGAATGACTGGACCCTTGTGGTTTGGACCTCCCGTTACCCATTGCAGGTGATCCCACAAAGCTGGTTTACAATTTCTGAGAGGATATGATTTTTGCTCAAATCACATATTTTTGGAAAATATAATGATTTAAGCCTTTAAAAGTTCCATTTTAAGGATTCCAATTGAGGAGGGTTTGATCAAACCACCTTAGATCAAGCCCCCTTGGATAGAACCTCGCTAGTTTTAAACCATACCTATAAATGAGTCTCCTTTACACCTATCAAAATGCTGATAAAAAATCACTTTCGATTTAGCTTTTGGGGGATCAAATGAATTCATTTGTTTATTTCAAATGATTATGTTAGTCCTTGAAATGAGCTATCCCATGAATAAAATTTTAATATTTTTTGGTTTCATTATGTATGTGTTTTTTTATTTTTATTAAACATAGGTTTTTCACTGAAAATCAAGCTCTATGTTTTGCACATGTGGAAAAATAGAAAATTATCAAAATAGTTTTTTTTAAAATATGTTCATGATGGATATTGATTTCCTTCATCCATTGAAACAAAAAATTTGAATTTCGATACATATAGAAAAATTTATGTTGTATACAATCCACCTATGTCTGAATTGCAATTGGTTTGACTTTGAAACTCTATTAAGGAAAAAATATTCAATAAAAAACTATGAGACTAAATGAAAGTGATAGATATCATATTTACAAATCAAAACTCAAAAAAATTATAATTTTATCCTTCATACAACAAAATTAATGTTGTATACAGGTATGTGCAGGATCATGATGGGCCAAAAAGTGGCGATATTTAAGTGATATGATGACCCATGTGGCTGAAGACTATTTTTTTACCCAAACTTGATGAAACGAAAAGGGTTTTTAAAGGAGATTCTCAGCTTCCACCAATATAAATTATACTTTACTTTGAATTTAATAAATAATTATTATTCATTTTCTATTTGAATTACGACTAAAGTCCTGATTGATAGGCTGATTGAAAAACATCTATAACTTTCAAATAATATCACATTTTTTGAATCCAAAACATGTGTCACATTCTATGTTTCACATACTATAGGATTAAAAAAAACAAATTGAATTTCATGAAATTTCTACCAAGTTAAGGTGGTTAGACAGATGATTTTTTATATTTTTTAAAATTTGTAATAAAAAAATCATAATTAATTATTTACTTGGAAAAAAACTACAAAAAAATATGCATCACATCAGGACATGAGTCCTATAATTATATATAAAATATTATAAAAAAATATTATCATTTTATTGTGGTTAGGTTTGTCAGACAAACACCTACTTCTTATTTTTCCCTGAAATTAAGTACTACTGGATTGATATTTCAAATTTTCACCAAATAGATATTTTATATTTTTAAATAAACCTAGTAGTCTAGAAACTAAATTCAATTTTCTATAGATTCTATTTTTACATATTTTTGAAATAATATAGATAACTTATTCAAATTTTTACGTCAAGTTGCCTAACTTTGATTTTCTGAATTTTATTGCCACTTAAGGGCCTGTTTTTTCCATGATGATCTTGCACATACCCATACGGTGAGTGTCACTTTTTAAAAATGTTGTTTTATGAAAAAAACCATTTTTTGTGGGAGATGGAAAAAGAAGTGGAATCTTATTCCAAAAATTTTGAAAAAAATATTTTTAGAATCTATAGACAAAATGTGATGAGACTCTAGTTTGAATCATCTCCAAATTGCTCACGGTTTAGTCACGATAGGTGCCCGAATGAGAAGATTTAGTTAAAAATAATAATTTCAATGCTGAGTTTGGCCAAAAATTGTAATCCACTATTGTGGGATCACCGAGTCTACTTCTATGTATCTTTTTATGTGCCTAGGTCCTTGAAAATTATTTATTTTATAAGGTTGATGTTTGGTCATGTTTGGCCTTTACATCCTTTGTAATAAATGTTAGTAATCTATTGAGACCTTGTCACACATTGTCCTAGGTAGTCCCCTTCTCAAAATAATTTGTGAGCACGTGTAGAATGGATCCACTTATGTTCTTATTCATCGCCTTCTTCATATCTCATCGTAGATTGTCCTTTGATCACTATCCATGAATCCGCGATGCATGATGAATGGTTTTCCTTCACATCATGATAGGCTTTTGTTAGGTCCCATTACTTTAGAATATAAAACATCAATAAGTCAATCGGGCAGTGTCCAAGGTAGTTTGCAATAGAAGACAACTTGATTAACTCTTTTAGATTTTTTGGTTTCTTAAAGACAACTGAATTTAATGCTAATATAAGGTCGTCTAACTACTTAAATAGAAAACAAATTATTCTAATAAAACTAGAAATATTAAACTAGAAAACATAAGATAACTAACTTAGAAATCATGATAACTAAACTAGAAAGCACATAAATGAGTAAACTAAATAGATGATAAACTATGAAAGTGGAAAAACTAGTAAACAAACCATGAAACATCCTCTTTGAATAGTAAATATTCTAACGGTTGCAACAAGTAACTTGTGATAATGAAAGAAAAAGAGTGCTCTAGAAATTCAGACACGACAAAAATAGACTTAACGATTTCCTACAGAATGATTATCCATGCAAAAAAAACAACATAAAGGAAAGTACTTATCTATTTAAGCTATCCTCCCTTGAGTGTCCAACTCGTGGGTTATTACGTTCGTTCTCAGGTCACATACACAACTAGGTTGAGAACTCTTCCATCAGAATAATTTAACTCCATAACTCAATAACTCAGAAAATGATACGTAATAATCTCTTTATTCATATAACTTCAAGAGACAAGTTGACATCATAACATTACTATATTTCTCGTTATCTTTTGTTTCTGGAGATTACATTTTTATAGAAACACTTCTAACTAAATCCTAAATTTTAGATGGTGCGAATGACCATTGAAAAAGTCTTTAACAGATCTCAACAAACTTTAAGCATTCATTACATTGGTATTAAATAGGCTCAAGTCGAGCGATAAAGTCTTTTGAACTTTAAAACATAACTGAAATAAAAACTAACACAACTAAAATTTTGGTACATTATCCTATAGTTCAGGAGCAGTCTTCAAGCAAATATCTTCAAATTTTTTGGAGCACATGTTGTTGCATAATTTCAAACTATTAACCTACAAAACACTTGAAACAACCCATTAAATCCATATTGGTAAAATACTTCAATTAATCATTAGAAATAAAGTTCGTACAATTTCCCTTAAAGATAAGCAATTATTACTCCTAAAGTTTAATTAATTGGCAGAGGATGAGGATTGTGCACATATGGATAGGCTTTTGTGGTATTATTATGATGAGGTTATTTTTACCTCATCATTTCCTCCCCTTCCTAGTTCCTCACAAGTCCTCCTTCTCCATAGTTTTAGCCCTATCCTTTGTTCCATTCTTCGTACCTGGCACTAATGTTATACTCATCTTTTGTTGTTTTCTCAAAAATTTCATGGATGAACCCTCTATGAAAAGAAACTCCCTCTTTCCATTCATTGAAAACTCTATCATTCTAGTCTTTGTTAGTGTGGAAAGTAGGGGGTAGACTGAGTAGCAAAGAAGGTATATACCTCATCCCTATCCAATTTATCTTGAGGTATTTTAGAATTTTAGCTAAAGCATCTGCCCTTGGGTATGTCTAGGATCATGATGGGCCAAAAAGTGGCAATGAGAAAAAATCACGTTTTGGATCGACTCAAAAACGTGGAAATGTTGAGTTGACTTTTCTAGGTTTGGGTGTTAGTACATTTAGCCAAACCAAAGCCCAAACTTGGTTTCTACAAATCAAATATCCGATTTGTAAAAACATTATATAAAAGCCAACCAAATCTTATAACTTCATTTCTCACTGTTTGCATGCAGGCGCACAAGGAAAATCGAAAATCCGATATTCGCTTTTATCAGATATCCGATTTCAAAGGTAAGTATTTAGTTTTTTAAATGTTGTAATCAATTTTTCAAGTAGAGTCTCTTAATTTGAAGTAGTTTTTATGAATTTTTTATCAAAAATAAGGTTTTCTATTGATTTTTATCAAAAACTAGATTTTACATTGAATTTTTATTAAAAATTAATGTTTCTAAATGGATTTTGATTAAAAACTACTGTTGTTGATGTATTTTAATCAAAAATTAGAGTTTGTTATGGATTAATGTGAAAAAGTAGGGTTTTTTGTGATTTTTATTAAAAACTACGGATTTTTTACAATAATTTCATTTATATTGTGTAATTTCAATTAGATTAATTAGTTTTTAACTTTAATCAGGTATTATGGCTGAGAATGAAAATCCACAAATACCAAATGCTCCACCACCTCCACAACCAATGCTCCACTACCTCTGTAGCCACCAATTGAAGACTTAAATTGGTGAAAAATTGGGGCAATTGAGGGGCATTTGTGAAGTTTATAAGACAATCCCTCGATTGAGAGATATGAAAAGCACATTAAAGGAAATAATAAAAAATATAGAAACCCTCTCCACCCAACATAATTCCTTTTATTTCTTGGTGAGAAGACATGAGGGAATATTATGGATGTGGATTATCTTACGATGATGTGAAAGATCTCAAAATAACCAAAGCCCAAATAGCCTCTTTATTCATTGATCCCCGCACCGGTTTGCCAGTGAATGTTAATAAAACAAAACTTTCTATAAAATGGTGCATTCATAGGAACATTATAGCTAACTTTTGTGATCATTGGTGTATGGTTTTTGATAAACAACAGAATAATAATTTTGATATACCATTTTACTTAATTAAAAAATTATATGCTGAGTTTGTGTTAGGGCATCATGTCAATTACTTTGACATTAAACCCTTCCAGGGCATCGGTGGAGGTATGCCCCAGGATAGACTAGGGGCAGTTAGGGTAGTCTCGCGCACAAATGTTCCCCTTCCTCCCCTTCCTTCACCACCTCCAATATATCATCCAAAGATTATCCAAGATGCAGCCACACAGACTATTAAGGCTATTCACTCTTTGAGTGGTCATTTGGTTTTGCATGATTCTACAGTAGCTCAGCCACATTCTGGTGATGTTGGTGAAGGCTCGAGTGTTGTTGCATCATCCTCCTCAGGTCCACATATTTGTGTGCCACATACTTGCACTATGTGCCGCCAGATATGCTTGGGTCCTCTTGTACAACCTTCTGAGCATCCCTTGGACACTTATGATTATGACCTCCATGATTTGGACATTATAGATCAGTTGCGGGGGAGTGGAGTGCACCCTACAAAGTCCTCTCCTACTAGAGAGGGGGATGCTGGAATAGTGACACAGGTAAGATTTAAGTTGTAATTTCATAACTTGCATTTGTTTTTTTATGAATATTAATAAGAGATAGTATCAAGTACTAATATTTATTTACATGGTCTATTTAATAGTTAATGTTTGAGGAGGAGCTCACATGGGTGACTGATAGCACCCTTAGGGAAATTTCTTTTGGCTTGGACACACACACGGTATATATTTTTACACTCACTCGTTTACATTTTATATTATATACTTGCTTGTCATTTGAATTGTCATTAATGAAATTATATAATAACTTATATGTTTATCTTATTTTCCTCTTATAGGAAATACCTAGTGTGAGTGAGGTGCAACCTCGTCCAGAATATGGAGGCACAAAGTTAGATAAGGGCAAGGTAATTGAACTCAAGCTGGATTGAATTAAGATTTTAAAGATCTTATATTGATTATACATACATCAACATAGATTGGTAGTTTCATATGTACTTGTCAATTTTATGTACAAGAAATTATGAGCTATACAGATTTGTTGATAAAGGACACACCGCTTAAAGGAGTAGGTATTGGAACACCTTAAGGAGTAGGTGTCGAAACACCTCAAGGAGTAGGTGTCGAAACACCTCAAGGAGGAGTTTTTGAAACACCTAAAGGAGATAAAGAAAAAGATCAACCTAAATAGGTATGTGTTTATTTTATTTTGTGTTTGGTAAATATGTTCCTATTACCAATAATTGTATGCTAACTTGGATCAATTTTATGTTTTTGTTCACATATATAGATTGGCATTTCAAATGTTGGTTTGGTATATTCTAAGACTCCTGACCCTTTGAAGAGACGTATATTTCAGGTAATCAAGATTTCAATTTTAGAGTTCAATTAAAATTCAATGTATATTGATTCTGATGTTAATTATTCAATTTTAAATTATATAGTATAACTAATCTCAATTGTGGTTTGAATTTTTCTTGTGCATCTACCTTCAGAGCCAATGAGTGCTTCAAAGAGGCTCCATTTTGATGATCCATCAATAGTTTAAGATGAGATAGACATTTTGGCATGTAAATTTTGAATACATATTGAGATGGCATATGCCACATTTTGTAAAACTTTGTTTGAGTTGGCGTCAATGCCATTTTTGTATATGGAAATACACATGATTATTTGATAATTTGATATATAGAAGTTGACAATTGAAATTTAATTTGTTCCTCATGTGCATGCTTAAACTCTTTGAAAATTTTATCTTGAGCAATGTTTAAATATCAATCTACAATAGCATAAAAAAGAATGGTTATATTATGTAGTTTATATTTATATCGCTGATTACATTGCATTACACATCTTTCAAACTCAAATCATTACTTCAAATTGCATAACTAAAAACTATGAGCAGTTTCCCATTGAATTTGTTTGTCATTGAATTCTATGAGACCACATTTCTTTGAATTTTTTTTTCAAAGAGTCCATTGCCTTGTCTATGCTACCACATTTTTCATACATGATAGCAATCACATTAAGTTGTAATAAATTAAATGATAGCCTATGGCTATTTATTTTATACTCATTTTATTTAAATGGATGAGGCCGACCTTCCTTGATATTATTTTGTAATTTATTATTTTCAAGAGAGGCCGACCTCCTTGAAGAGTCACTTTATTTTGTATAAATATAAGGTGATGTTTGTTCATTTCCTCAATCAAGTTCATTCAGCATAATTCACATTCCAAGAAAAATTTCGCACTTGAGCAACAAAACAATTTCAAGGAGAAGCATATTGGATTGTATCTTTACATCTAGGAGAGGTGTTATTATTCATTGTATCAAATTCAGCCATGAGCTAGGCCTGATTTGTAAGAAGATTTCTTTTGTAACCAAATTGCATCTAGAACCTTCACCTCCACTTTGCAAAGTATATTTGACTATCTCATATCTCGTTTTCTCAACAAGATTCTTTCCAAATTCATGTTCGGAACCCTCATGAAAAGATTGAAAAAACTTTGACAAGCCACCACATTGTGAGCACTTTGCATTTAAACAATCATTTCTATAGAAAAAGGAACCATCATCCCTAGAACATAAAAATAGATCTAGCAAGTCCCTTGATGATTTCAGAAGATGTATTACACAACACTCCAGCAACATTTCTTTAGTATGCAAAGTAGAATGGATATAGCATAATAGTTCTTGGTACATTGAAAACTCCACATGGTATTTGTAACAACAAGTATTACGAATCTTAAGAGGCACACAATAAAATGGCTTCAAACCTTCAAAAATTCTTTGTGAGATTTCCATATTTGGATGTGTTTGAATAATTTTGTTGAACAACATTGTTTGTCTTGATTCGAAGAAATGTTTAGGATGTGGTGTGCGGTCTCGACTGCCAATTCTTAACTTTAAAACATCCTTTGCATTGGGTGATACTCTAGAGTTATCATGCCAAAAGTGTTGAATTGCCTACTTTACATTATCGGTTAGCTTCTTATCAACACATGGAAGCCTCCCAGCAAAAGCCCATGTATCATTTTGAAGAGGATCATCTATTCTTTCTCTTCTTGCAAGTGCTCTATCCTAAGTTTTATGATTTAAGTCAAAATCAATACAAGTTTGTCTCATAAAGAGAGAATTTCTCAATTGATGGCTTACTAGGGCGGTTGTAATGACTCTCCGAGTAGCTCTCTTATATTTTTCCTTGTTATTTTTTCCAATAGACTTGAGAGCATTAAATTTTTTTTTGACAATAATAGAATTTTTTTAGCTCCTCTTTTTCACACGAATCTTCAATTTGGCTAGTAAAGGTCTCATCTTTTGCATCTTTAGCAATTGTACAAAAAATTGGCATTGCTTGGTCAATGTCTTATTGTTAAAATATTGGTTGAAAATTATTCTAGCCCAAACTGAACAGTTCGTGTTGACCTCTAGCCTTCAAAATTGTTTATAATGTCATCATGAATTTCAACTAACCATTTAGGGGTCCTTGAAGGTCTTGAATTTGGAATATGTCTTTCTTCCACACAAGGTTCTTCATTTCTCATGTAATCTGGTGAAACCTAATTTACACTTCCTTCAATATTATGTTCAACATCTTCATTTTGAACATTTTCACCTTAAACATTTTCAATATCAATTTAAATAATTTCATTCCCAATTTCAATATCATGTTCAACATATTCAATTCCAACATTTTCATTATCAATTTCAATATTTTTATTCCCAATTTCAATACCATCTTCAACATCTTCAATTCCAACATTTTCACCTTGAAAACTTTCAATATCAATTTGAAAAATTTCATTCCCAATTTCAATATCATGTTCTACACTTTCACCTTGAACATATTCAATTTCCTCTTCACTTGAAAGACCATAGGGCTCAGGTTCACCAATATTTGACATGCCTTGTCTTTTCTTCCTATGACCTTCTCTATCTCTTTGTCTATATTCTAATTTTTTTTTTTGTAAGCTTTCTCTTACGCTTTTGCTTCCGACGACTACTGCTCCCCATTATACCTCATAAAAGATGCTAAAAAGTCATTCCTTATGACAAATTTGAGTACAAGATGCTCCAAAAAGTTGATCTTTGTCTCTTCCTGTATGAAACCGAGCATTTGTCATTTGCAAAGTGTTGCAAATAGAATGTAGGGTCCGTTGGAATGCGCAAAAATGGCCCACATGGGGTTTTTCTATGATCCACAAATCCAATATCCGATATAATCAGGTATCCTATTTTTACACACATAGACCTAAGTGTTGATGGTAGAGAGGAGAGGAGGAGAGTGGGAAGGAGGGAGGGAGAGGGAGAGGGAGAGGGAGAGAGGAGAGGGAGAGGGAGAGAGGAGAGGGAGAGAGAGAGTGATAGGGAGAGTGGGAGAGTGAGAGAGTGATAGAGTGAGAGGGAGAGTGGGAGAGGGAGAGTGGGAGAGTGAGAGGGAGAGTGGGAGAGGGAGAGAGGGTTTAGAGTTGAGGGAGAGAGGGAGAGGGAGAGGGAGAGGAGAGGGAGGGAGAGAGAGAGAGAGAGAGAGAGAGAGAGAGAGAGAGAGAGAGAGAGAGAGAGAGAGAGAGAGAGAGAGAGAGAGAGAGAGAGAGAGAGAGAGAGAGAGAGAGAGAGAGAGAGAGAGAGGGGAGAGGGAGAG